>CAVNUY010000026.1:0-72209 GCA_963691655.1 Toxonevra muliebris | reverse complement strand
CAATAGAAACTATATATGATAATGACGAAAAACAGAAACTGATGACAATTTACCATAATGACCCTATATCAGGTGGTCATTGCGGAATAAAAAAGTTATATGCAAAAATTAGAACAAAATATTACTGGAAGTATATGACGAAAGACATTTCTGCTTTTGTTAAGCTTTGTAAAGCATGTAATGTAAACAAGGTAAAACCTGGAAATAAGGAGCAATTGGTTATCACACCTACACCCATTAAACCGTTTGACATAGTTGTCATGGACACGATAGGTCCATTACCCCAATCGAATCTTGGTAACAAATACGCGTTAACATTAATATGTGACTTAACTAAATACTTAATTACAATATCGCTACCAGACAAAAACGCTAGAACAATTGCAAGGGCAATTTTCGAAAATTTTGTGTTAATATACGGTGCAATGAATTCTGTAAAATCAGACTTGGGTACTGAGTTCAAAAACGAAATCTTACACGAATTAAATAAATTATTAAAAATCAATCACAAATTTTCGACTGCATACCATCATGAAACAGTCGCAACAATCGAACGTAATCATAGAGTGTTTAATGAATACTTACGGGCTTACATAGACGAAACTTTATCGGATTGGGATACCTATCTCAAATATTTCACATTTTATCATAACACCACAACCAACACAGTATTTGATAATAGATTTACACCATATGAGCTAGTATTCGGTAGAAATGCAACCCTGCCACAGGAAGTAAAAAAGCAATCAATTGAACCAATATACAATATAGAAAATTATGCAAAGGAGGTGAAATATCGGTTACAATGCCCATCACGAGATGTGGGGCAGCACGGACACAAATGAACGAGGTGAGTCCCTCTTTGATTTTATCCTTACTCATGACTTAGTTATTGCTAATAGGGGGAACGAGCCAACCTTCATTACTTCAAATAGAAGGGAGGTTCTCGATATCACTCTAGTAAGTGAAAACTCGTCACATCTACTGAAAGACTGGAGTGTCTCGCAAGAGTGCTCCTTTTCTGATCATAATCACATTAACTTCACCATTGATAAACTAGATCCAACAGACTCTGCAGGTGCTACTAGCCTCATCAATAGGAAGCATACTGACTGGACAAAGTTCCATGCCATTATCGAGTCTGGCATACAGCCTGCTCCAGCCACTATAAATAACCACTGCGATATTGATCGAGAGGTAAACTCCATTACAGCACTTTTTAACACTGCTGCTAAATCGGCATGCAACTCCTCCAAACCTAGAGGTAAGACTAAACCTTTATGGTGGACCCCGGAAATTGCAGAGCTACGAAAAGTATGCAGAAGACTCTTTAATAGAGCCAAGGCTTTCAATGACTGGTTTCTCTTTAAATCTAAACAAAGGGAACTTAAGTACGCTATAAGAAAAGCCAAAAGGGCGTCTTGGAGGAACTTCTGTGGTAGCATTGAAAGCTTCTCCGAAACTAGCCGACTTCGAAAACTCTTGAATACGACCCCTAGGGCTCTCGACTGTATCCAGAAATCCGATGGTCACTGGACTGATTCTGGGATCGAGACCTTAGAGGTCCTTCTGTATACTCATTTTCCAGGGAGTAAAACCTTCGTTGATCATAGTCCTCCTGTGACCGATCATCTTTTAAGTAACACCTCCCCTTTTCAATTGACCGACACTCTTCTAAAGTGGGCCATCAAATCCTTCAGCCCCTACAAATCTCCAGGGCCAGATGGCATCATTCCCGCGGATATTCAGCAAGGGGCTGAACACGTAACATCATGGCTATGGCAAATTTATAATGCTTGCCTAAAATTCTCGTACATTCCCAAAAGCTGGAGAGAGGCTCATGTAGTCTTCATACCAAAAGCAGGGAAGGAGTCCCATACCAACCCAAGGGACTTCAGACCGATCAGTCTGTCCTCCTTTCTCTTAAAAATATTAGAAAGGGTTCTTGATTTTCATATCAGGAACTCTATCAATCCCACTCTTTTATCCAAATCACAGCATGCCTATACTAAAGGGAAGTCTGTGGAAACAGCGCTACATGTACTCATTGAGGAAGTTGAGAAATATCTTTCCAACAAGGAATACACGCTTGCAGTGTTTCTCGATATCGAGGGGGCTTTCAACAATGTCTGCCCCGACGCTGTCGTTAATGCCTTAATAAATCTTAATCTTGATGTTAATCTGGTTAACTTTATAGGACAACTACTTAAAACACGTATCATCAGCCCCTCTATCGGAAATGATAAAGTCAAAAAGGTTGTCAATAGGGGCACACCACAAGGAGGTGTATTATCGCCTCTTATTTGGAATCTGGCGGCGAACACACTGCTAAACAGATTAGATCAAACCGGCTGCAAAATAATAGCTTATGCAGATGACATTGCTATTGCAGTATCCGGCAAATACGTTGCTACTCTTTCAGAACGGCTAAATCACTCACTTAGCATTCTGTCTCACTGGTGCCGTGAATTCGGTCTTAATGTTAATCCTGCCAAAACAGAGGTTATGCTTTTCACTAGAAAGTATAAAATACCCAAAATTAATGGTATCTCGCTTTGTCTTAGTAAGCGCGTCAAATATTTAGGACTTGTTCTTGATCCTAAACTTCAGTGGAAAGCTAACATAGCAGAGAGAGTACGGAAAGCCTCTTGCGCTCTCTACTGCTGTAAGAGGGCATTAGGAACAAGATGCGGTCTTCAACCTCGAGTCACTTCCTGGCTCTATTCAGCAGTGGTCGAGCCTAATCTTCTTTATGGATCCGTCTTCTGGTGGCCAGCTACTTCAAAGGCGGTCAACCTTAAACCACTGGATAAGGTTAGAAGAACGGCAGCCATATTGATTACTGGGGCCCTCCGTACTACCTCCACGAAAGCTCTCTTCGCAATCCTTCATTGGTTGCCAACCTCACTTCTGGTCAAGCAACAAGCTAAGTGCTCTGCTGTCAGACTCAGTGCCCTAACTCGCTGGACACGGTCAAACCTGGGCCATGCCAAGATTTTAATCCACGATACGTCCGTACCAACTAACGTAGACTACATTTGCTCTACCCCTAATTTAAACCACACGTTCTTCACCCATATCCCCAGTAGAGAGGAATGGGTTAATGACGAGGTGGTCACTGACAATTTAATTGACATCTATACAGATGGATCCAAATCGGAGGAAAGAGTCGGCTGTGGCATCTTCTCTAGTAAGCTAGATCTCAGACTCTCTTTCCGACTTCCTGACCATTGCAGCGTCTTTCAGGCGGAAGTAATGGCTATCTATCAAGCGTCCAAGTGGCTTATTCGCAACGATTCATTCGATACGAATATCCGCATCTACACGGACAGCCAAGCAGCAATCAAGTCCCTTGCCGGTGTTTTCACTACATCAAAGCTTGTTCTCGACTGCCGATCTTCACTCAACATTTTGTCGAGTCACTCTCAGGTCCACCTATATTGGGTGCCTGGACATATGAATATTTCAGGTAACTGCAATGCCGACGAGTTAGCAAAACAGGGCTCGCAACTTACAGATATATCACCTACCTGCACCATTGGTGTCCCTCTTACGTCTATTAAATTAGCCATTAAGCAAAACTACCTTGAGGAAGCAAAAAGATCCTGGGTAGCGGAGTATACCTGTGGTATTACCAGGCTAACATGGACCACTATGGACAATAGACGTACTAGACAGCTACTCAACCTAAGCAGAAGCTCCATCAGCATAACGACTTCGGTGCTCACGGGACACTGCATAATGGGGAGACATGCTGCAAGACTTGGACTGCCATTCAATGACTTCTGTCGGGGCTGCGGCTCTGAGGAGGAGGAATAAACAGTCCTTCATTTCATGTGCGAATGCCCATCCCTGGCCAGGAGGAGACTAAAACTCCTGGGTTCACCTTTCTTCACTAGTCTGTCCGAGCTATCATCCATAAATATTAAGGACATAATCAGATTCATTATGGAATCCTCATGGTTCTCCACTCCGTAAATGGGGGAGTCGCGCCGTACTATGGTATCACAATGAGCCTAATTATGTGCTTAAGTGTGCTTTCAAGCAGAAGGCTGCCACTCCAACCTAACCTACTGCATTTAATAAAGACACTATTTTGTTTAATATATCCTACTATTATAATATTAATAATCTAATTACCTTTTCTTTTTTCGTTTTATAAATTTTTGTAATAAAAAAACCAAATGAAGTTCGTATTTCACTTGGATTAATATACAAAGACTCAAGTCCAATAATTTTACCTGTCACTGGTATCACATTCAATTGGCTGAGCATTGTCTCCTTCATCTGCAACTTTCGCCGTTTTGTTTATTAAAAATCTGAAAAAAAAACAACTAAAAAATTAAATAAATGGCAAAAATTTATTGATATCATTTTATATCTTACTTTTCCATGGTAAATCACAAACGCAACTGATTCTCCTCTAGGGATGGGAAAAAATCAGTAATCGAATATTATCGACAGTGTTGCCTGCTTTCATTACTACAACTTTCTTACACTGATTTTTTGACATCACATTTTTTAGTCACAGACTCATACATTACATATGAAAGTTAATTACTTAATATTTTTGAAAAAGGACCAATTTAGAAAAAAAAAAGGACCAGCGGACCAAACGAAAATAAAAGGACCACTTTTGGTCCAAAAGGACCAAAGTGGCAACCGTGATCAGGCATCAATAGTCGGAGACATTGAAAGCGGCACTGATAAAAGAATTCGGAACTTCATTATCCTCTATAGAGATACATCGACAACTTCGCAATCATCGGAAGAAACAACAAGAGTCATTTAGAGAGTATCTATATAGTTTAATGGAAATTGGCAAGGCAATTAAATTAGATAAAGATAGTTTAATTCAGTATTTTATAGAAAGTGTTCCAGATACTAGATTTAATTAATCTGTGCTGTATCAGGCAAGGACTGTTGACGAATTGAAGAGACAAATAGAAGTATACGAAAAGATACGGGTAGGTAATTCGCAAGCATCAAACTCGAGACCTGTCTAATCTCAAAATTCGTTAGCTTCAAAAGAACTGAAAGGTAATAAGAAATGTTTTAAGTGTGGGGAGTCAGGTCATTTAGCAAAAGAGTGTAAGTTAAGTGGATTCATATGCTTCAAATGTCACCAGCCAGGGCATCGAGCTGCAGATTGTAGAAAGATGATATCAAAACAGAAAACAAAAATGTGCATGTGCTATCAAAAAATAGCAACAAAGAGGTGCGTGTTATGGCAATAAGCAATCGTATTTTTAAGAACGTCGAAATCGAAGGTCACATATTTTCAGCGTTGATAGATACAGGCAGTGATATTTGCGTTATAAGATATTCTGTGTATGAAGAATTAGGTGATATTGAGATGACGAGAAACGCTAAAACATTTGTGGGTATTGGCCAGAAGAATATTACGACCCTTGGAGTTTTCACTGTACCATTGAAGGTGGACAACTTCGAGGTCGGAGTTGATATTCTTGTAGCAGAAGATGAAGATATTTTGTACCCATTTGTTATTGGTAATGATATTCTTAGTATGGTCGATTTACAAATCAGTGGAAATAATGTTGCTTTCATCAAAAAGCAACATGTAAAATTGTATATGAAAGATAAGTCTAAAAAAACGAAAAAGGTATTAAATCTGACGGAAAACGAGATGAGGGGATGGGTAAATTCGGCTGTTTTGTGCGCTAGCGAAATCATCGAAACATATTGTACAATGAGGTAGATTTGGCACATTTGTCGAAAGATGTGCAAACTCAGGTAGTCGATCTGATGGCGGATTATAAGCCTAATAAGATTAAAAAATCACCGGTTGAAATGAAGTTTTTTAGTTTATCAGAGACCCAGGCGCCTCCCACTCGCTGATCAGTGTATTGTTCAACAACAAATTAAAGATTGGTTAAGAGATGGTATTGTCCAATCCAGCTGCTCGGAGTACGTATCGCCAATTGTACTTGTATCCAAAAAAGATGGAACAAAGAGACTTTGCTGCGATTATCGCAAATTAAATGAAAAAATTATTCGTGACAATTTTCCTATGGTTTTAATTGATGATGTACTACAGCATCTACAAGAAGCAAAGGTTTTTACAACGTTAGATCTATGTAATGGTTTCTTCCATGTACCAGTTGAGGTAGAGTCGCGGAAGTACACGTCATTTGTAACGCATGAAGGCCAGTACGAGTTCCTTTCTGTGCCGTTCGGAATATCAAACTCACCTGCAGTATTTTGCAGATTCATTTCTGCTATCTTTCGAGAATTGGTTCAAGATGGTACAATTGAAATCTACATGGACGATATTGTGATTCCATCTAGAGGGGAGGAGGAGGGTCTTAAAAAGTTGAAGAAAGTACTGTCGGTTGCAAAGAAGCATGGTCTTCAAATTAAATGGAAGAAGTGTCAATTTTTAAAGAGGAAAATTTCATTTTTAGGTTATTAAGTGGAGAATTCTACAATTTCACCTTCCGAAGAGAAGACTTTAGCAGTGAAAAATTTCCCAATTCCAAGAGGAAAAAATCGCTTCAACGATTTTTGGGGCTGACATCTTATTTCAGGCGTTTCATTTGTAATTATGCACTAATAGCGAGACCTTTGACTGACTTATTACGAAAAGGTTCAATTTTTAAAATAACGGATGAAGAAGAAGCTTCATTCCAACAACTAAAATCTGCACTGATGAGTGCTCCCGTCCTCAAACTCTTCGATCCCAAGAGATCCTCACCGACGATCCATGTATGCGTATGGTGCAGTGCAAAAAGATAATGAAGATCAAAACCTTCACCCAGTTCAGTATATGAGTAGGAAGACAACGATTCAGGAACAGAAAAACCACTCGTATGAGTTGGAAGTCCTAGCAATTATTGAGGCTTTAAAGAAATGGAGGGTGTACGTTCTTGGCATGAAAATAAAAATCGTGACCGACTGTAATGCGTTTGCCACGACCATAAAAAAACAAGACGTTCCGTTAAGAGTTTCTAGACTAAATAATAGAGCATCGTTCTGGGTCAAAAATGAAACACGTAGATGCGCTTAGTCGAGTTGCATGTTTCATGATAAAAGACATCCTTGAGACATCGTATAAAAGAGGCGCAATTGAAAGATGAATCAGTTCATGCAGTGAGAACAATTTTAGAGACACAGAACTATGACTACTTTTTAAAACACGATATACTTCACAAAAATCCCAATAAGGAATTGATAGTTGTACCGTCAGTGATGGAAAGAGAAGTAATACAAACAGCACACAGGCAGGGACATTTTGCTATTAGGAAAACGCAAGAATTGATTGGAAAATCGTTCTATATACCAAATCTTAAAGAAAAGGTAACTGGAGTTATACGAAGCTGTATTGAATGGATCGTCACTGAGGCAAAGGTAGGAAAGAAAGAGGGGTTTTTAAATCCAATTGACAAATCAGACAAGCCATTAGGTACTTACCATATTGACCATGTAGGACCAATGGAACAAACTCACAAGTTGTGTAACTATATACTCGTTGTCGTTGATGCGTTCTCCAAATTTGTTTGGTTATACCCTACATAAAGTACAGGTGCAAACGAAGTAGTTGATAGGCTAAAAAACAAGCAGCTATCTTTGGTAATCCAGCAAGAATAATTTCTGATAGAGGCACGGCATTTACGTCGAATTTGTTCGAAGACTATTGTAAAGAAGAGAACATCCAACACTTACTAATCACCACAAGGGTACCACGTGGCAATGGTCAGGTAGAAAAGATCCATAAAATAATTGTACCAATGCTAGCCAAACCTTGCGTTGCCAAACTGCAAAACTGGTACAAACATATCGACCAAGTTCAACAAACAATTAATAGTACACCATCTCGCGGCACAATGATGCCACCATTCACAATTCTTACGGATTTGGATATGAGAAAGCCAAATAATCCCAGTTTACAGGATCTGATAACTGAAGTAGCACTGGAGGAGCTAAACGAAGAGCGTGACACAGTACGTAGGTCCGCTCGTGAAAATATTTCTAAAATTCAAACAGAAAATCGGAAGACATATGATCAGAAAGGAGTACCTGAAACTCCCTATGAACTAAATGAGTTAGTTGCCATTAAGCGTACTCAATTGGTTCTGGTTTGAAGCTGAAACCTAAATATCTCGGACCGTATAAAATAGTAGAAAAACAGGGTCATGGTCGTTACGGCTTCGAAAAGGTTGGTGATGTGGAGGGTCCCAGAAGAACCACCACTGTCGCAGAAAATATGAAAAAGTGGCCACCCTCATTCGGGTCGAATGCGATTGTAGGATGGCCGAATGTAGGAGGGGGGGTTTAGACGGACGAACAAGAAGTGGACTGAATTACGGACAAATAGACTGAGGAAATACAACCATGATAAAAGTAGAAGTGAACTGAATTACGGACGAATAGACTTAGGAAATACAACCATGACAAAAGTACTTTTAAAATGCAACGGATAGAGAGAAGCGAAGAAAGGGGCTGTTGGTTGAACGAGTTAAGAAGAGCAGCAACACGACACGGACGTCAAGTTGTAAAACGTTTAAAATGTTAAATTAAAAAATCCTTAAGGAATAATAATATTAATTCTAATAATAAAATTAAATACTTGTAATGAAATGTCAATAAACTAAATATAATAATAAAAATCTTTTAAAAACCAAAACTCTACAGGTATATCACAATAAGCCCTAGATGGCCGCAGTGATCTGGGAACTTAATGCCACCTCCCAATTAATCTAATCGAATATAGTTAAATAATATTTTTATTTAGATTTATGAAAAATACTTACTCTTACAAGTTAATTGCATGTTGTCTCGTTAAAATTGGCGAAACCGTTTAAAAACTATGCACTTTTTAATAACACAATTTTTCCACTTGAAAATTCCACACGTTTCGACACTTATTTTTGCCAAAATCGTTTTTTGAAGAATAGCTCTACTTAAACGTTGTTCTAAAACGCTGCTAGGGTTATCACTGCAAATATTTAAAATGTCAGAACCCCTCCCAAAAAAAACTAATTTTGCGACTTATGACTTACGTCCGGATCTTGCTGGTCGATGATGGCTATTTGTCAGCTAGCGTCCGTATCGAAGCTTGCGGAGGGCTCATTTTTCACCGCCTTATCTCCTGACCGTTGCCGTTTAGAGGTAGCGTTCTTACTAAGTACCTACCTTTCCTGTTCCGGGATGTTACCTTTTTGGGGTTTTCCCGGGTTGGTCAGTGACGCAATCAGTCTTGGCGCTCCCTTGCTGTATTTGGAGCATGTCGGTCTTTCGTCTACAGCACAGACTGCGGAGTAAGACGGTTTCTCTGCGGAGATCGTGCCCTCATTGTTAGTCGCACTAGGCAGTTTCAGAGCAGCGTTTGCAGGAGTTTTGCGGGCTTACCGCCATTCGTAGATCTTGGCCGCATTGGTGTGTTTCTTTATGAGCGCAAGGTCTCTTTCGCTGTGCACAAAACCCCTTCTCAACTGAGCAGTGGAAGGTTGTTGAACGACGCACGCAAGGTCCGCTGCTCCATCTAATTATGGTTATGGATGATGCATCAATGACTAAATTGCTGGAGCTCAAGGGCAGGGTCTGCTACAGATTTGGGTTCATCAAATTGATGCTCAAACCTGTGGCCGAAGTGATCAAAAACGCTGGACCTGTATCGGAGGAGCAGGTCCCTTCCAACACTACCTCTACCAGTACGGTAGACAGCGGGGACAAGGCGATGTTGGTGGACATGCTCCCGGCTACTGCCGATTTGGTCAGTAGCAGGACCAGAAACATGTCAACAGTGCCTCTAGACGCTGTAGAGCCCTCCACTAGTCGCGCCTCTGGGCATGCCAATTTAAGGACTCTTCTGCGGCTGAGGTCCACTGGTGATATTGAGACCGGTCCTGTTACTTGGGCCAGTATCGTCGGTGCGCCAGATAGCGGTTTTATGGCGAAGAGTGATGTTGAGAGACCCTCTACAAGTCGTGCCGCCGGGCTGACAACCAGAGGGCCCTCGCAGCATCAATCATCTGCCTCAGAGACCGCTTCCAGGTCGAAACACAAACCTGCTGCCACCGTTTCAGTGAGGGCTATGAGTACCGTGGGATCTTCTGCTGGTCGGGTCGGGCTGCCTAGCCCACCAGTGGAAGGTCATCACGGCTCTCATTGCTCCACGCAGGGTCAGTAACAGTGTCCTCTGACACACCCATTACCGGATGGACCGTAGAGGAAATTGCTACTACACGACCCTCTACTAGCCATGCTGCAGGGCTGACTAGTAGTAGGGCTTCTCAGCAATCACTGCCTTCTGCGACTTCCGCAGAACAGCCAGGTGGAACTCCCCTGGAAGTTCTCCTTCGCAATTCGCATCCTTCCTCTCGGGGAGGTTGCCACCCAACTCCCTTGGCAGGGCTGTAGCCCATGGCAGAGGAGGTAGAGGTACTAGAGGCAGGAGGCCTCGACGAGCTTTGGCTGGGAAGCTCGTCCACCGGTCTCTAGATCAACAGAGACGATGAGTGCCATCAGGGTACTCCAGGCGAACCTGCATCATGCCATAGGGGCATCGGCCACAGTATGCAGACTTTTCGCTGAAAACAAATTCACCCTTGCGCTAATACAGGAGCCCTGTGGCCAAGTCTGCGGACTCAATACGAATTGTAGTAAATTGCTTTACTTTCGTGGAGATGTTGTGCCAAGAGCGGCCATATTAATTGAAAAAAGTTTTAATTATCTCCCTTACTAATTTCATTTCCAGAGATCTCGTAGCTATACTGGTGGAGGTTCCCACTGCAAACGGAGTACAGGAGGTCGTGCTGGCGACTGCTTACTTTGCAGGGGACTCGCAACAAATCCCACCAATCGAGGTCCAGGATTTAATTAGTGACTGTCAACAGTCCAACCGCCAATTTGTTATCGGCTGTGATGCTAATGCCCATCATACCATCTGGGGTAGTAGCAACATCAACGAACGAAGTGAGTGTCTTCTAAATTACTTAGTATCTAGTAGTGTAGATATTGTAAATAGGGTATGCAAGCCTACTGGACCTCACCCTCGTCAGCAGGATATTGTCCGATTCTATTGTGAATTGGAGAGTCTCAGATGAAGCGTCGCTGTCTGATCATCAACAATGTGCTAATTTCTTCCTATCAAGACAGAAATTTCGTTCCTTCAACCAAAGTGGTACGCAGGTACCCTGGTGGAACAATCAGCTGTCAGACATGCGCAAGCATGTCAGTGGAATGAATATAGGGTTCCACTGATGGAGTACAATACAGAAATTAGGAAGTCAAAACGAGACTGCGGGGGAAGACACTGCCTGAGACAGCACGTCTTCAAAGGGTTTTCGCGATAGACTCTTCTAATGGGGTTGGGCTCCTCAAAAAGCATGATGGCACTTTTACTGCCAATCATCGCGAGACTCTGGAAACTTTACTTCATGTTCATTTTCCGGGGTCTTCTACGGAAGTTACTTCGTCCTCTCCTGAAATCCATGATCATAGGATCTGCCTCTCCAGTGGGACGAAGAGCCTTTCAGGGGTCATTTTTGAACGCGACAAGGTTAAATGGACAGTGGCCTCTTTTAAACCTTATAAATCCCCAGGGATTGCAGAACTGTCTGGAAAACATCCTTGACCACCTAGTTAAAATGTTTAGGGCAGGTTTCAATTGGGGATATATTCCAAGTTCTTGGAGAAAGGTGGTTGTCGTCTTCATTCCCAAACAAGGCAACAGGCCTCTGGAACTCCCTAAATCTTACAGGCGGAATGTAAGGGTATTGATTCCCAATCCATTGCCTGGGTGGATGCCATGCTGAAGGAGAGTGAAATCTCATCCACGCTAGGCAAAGCCACTGTGTGCATTAAGGCTGTAATAGGCTGCCCACAAGGCGGTGTTCTATCACCTCTATTGTGGTCCTTAGTAATTGATGACCTTTTGACCAAACTAGATGAGTCTGAATTTGAGGCCATCGGTTATGCGGATGATTTGCTCAGGTCAGGTCTTTGTATGTTTTCGGTAGTGTTCTGTCCTTCGTTATTGTTGTGTTTGTTTTAGTTTAGGAGTTCATATAATCTGAGAGTTAAGGGAAAATATACGATCGACCATGGCAGCGCCTCATACCATGGCAAGGCTACCGTTACATCCTGTGACGGCCTAATGTCAGGAGGGCTCCGTGTGAAGACAGCCTAAAATTTTAGCTCTGTAAGTCCTACAGCTCTGATCCACCGTGATGACCATATAAAATTTAAATAAGAAAGTTTATGCGCTCAAAGAGCAAAACCGAACCTGTTGGCTTTCAGGACTAATCCCCTGGCTGCCAAACTCACCCAATGGGCACGGATCGCATGATACCCTGGGTTAGGGTAGTTTTTTATAAGAGTTTGCTCCCTCTTCTTAGTCTATCTTAGCCAATTGCACATCAGACGTCTGATGTTTAGAAAATACTTTTAAAGACACACTTGTATAAAAGGTGAAAATTTGAAACATTTTTGGAATTTGGGTTTATACTTACTAAAGTCAAGTATACATATTTTCGTTGTTCAGTGACGTATAGTAAAATTTCATGGGCAACTTATTTCATGAACATATTAACCCTCTACCAACCCTTGTAATGGATCAAAAAAGAAACTTTCCGAAAAAGGCAAAAAAGACCCACAGTGGTGGGTGCCAAAGGATTGGTATGTTGGAGGAAAATATTCTATGGAAAATTGTACTACACTATATATTGCTGAACATACAATAAAGCTCTGATGCAAAACAAACAAGTTGTCTTATAGTTTATTATATTTAATTTGTTAGAAATGAGCAAAATTTAAATTTAATTAAAACGCCGAGACCCGTAACTTTTTTCCCCGAGTTCTATCAGAATCTCCTTTCAGAACCTTGTTATTTTTGCGTTTGTTGAACTAACTATTCAAAAGCAAATCAACATCATCACAATTTTTTTAACACCAACAGAAAATAATTCCAAATTATTTATTGTAGATTATATTGTACATTAGAGTTGCGCGAATTTGTACACTTTAATGTACGATTTTTTTAAGCATGTAAAACCAATTTTTTTAACAATTTTTTTTTTAGTTATTAATTTTGTATGCTTTCTAAATGGTGGTTATTTTTACCAAACTATAGCAGAATATTTAGTGAACTAACCCATTCCTAAATTATATATAAATACTTACCAGCACAAAAGTTATAAATGTTATAAAATTTGTGGTTTTCTTGTTTCATTTATTAAGCCTTTGTATGAAAATACTTTCACTCTTTGTGTTTTCACTCATTACTAAGCACCGAAAATAATCATTATTTTACAAAATTAAATGAAAAAAATTAACATGTTCTAAAACTTATAACTTTAAAAAACGAATTTAACATGAACTTAAGTCATGACTTTGAAAATTAATCTCTAGATATAGTTTTTCATAGTCTACCAAAAACTATCATAAACTGATCGACTGGGGCCCGTTAAAAAAAAATGACGCCTAGAATCATTTTCTCACAAACACACACATTCTCTCATATACTAGACTTTCAAATAACGAACTGTTATGCAGACTAGCTACGATGGGGAAAAAACCAAAATAAGTATATAGAACGGTAGCTGTAGTTTCTTTCAATATCTCTATTCAGTGACTATCACTAAGATCTCTGATGAGGAATTGTGGCGGATTCCGAAACGGCCGTCTGATTTGCCCGTCTCTATATACATTGTTGTTCTGATGACTACATTTGTTCATTAAGCCTGTTTATATATAACTTAAAATAATTATTATCGTTGATTGAAAGTAATTAAAATCACAAAATAATTATTAAATTTAGATTTTTTGATATTGCTTATAATAATTACGGTCCCTGATTATTACGAATGTAAGATAGCTACACTTCTTCACATTCTTATTTTAGTACCTGAATTTATTTATTTTTTTTTTGTTATTTTTTATTAATCAAATTGGTTACTTAATGTTTACACAAAAGAATTTTATTTACAGATTGTTCAAAAATTGGATTAAATAAGAATAAGTGTATAAGAAAATACTAAATAATTTATTTTCTAAATATAGTAACTGATAGGTTCAATGAAACAAAAAATATCTTAAGCAATTTTTAAATGCATTGCAGATAGCTTTGCAAACTTTAAGTATACAGAAAACCAAATATGAATGGAAGATTCTAGCTTGGTACTCTAAACTTTTGTACGATTCTCCAGTTGCTAGGAATCGCAGTGTAGCGCACAACTATTCTTCTGGTAAAATAACATTACGATAATTTGTTCCTCGCTTCTTCAAATTGTTTTCCAAAAGTTGGAGAATTTTGTTGAAAATCTCTTCAGACATCCTCAAAAAATTTCTATAGACTTGATTATCAGTCAGTCAGCCAGTTGATGTGACACGAAACACCCCTCGGTTACTATTGCTTTACGCCATAATTTTGCTACACAGGATCTGTTTTTGCGAGTACATCTCTCGTTTTGTGACATAATATATATTTTTAGTCTCGGATGGAATCGACATACTACAAAAGATAAATATTGTGATACCTGGGGCATACAAGTGAACTTCGAAAAATCTCACATTGTGGTGTTTAGAAAAAGTGGCAGGCTTGGATTAAAAGAAAAATGGTTCTAGAGAGGCAATGAATTACTTATAACCAGAGTTGTCACGGCCTAAAAAATTTTGTAACCAAATTCTTCTAAAAAAGTCAACAGTTTGAAAAAAAAAGTTGTCACCGTCGCTTTCGCTTTTAAATTAAATAAAAATAATAACAATTACCGCGACTCTACTTTAAAATTAATCAAAAAAAAAAATTAAGATAAACCAAAACGGATAACAATCTCTGCGTTGCCAGCTATCTCAGTGGAGAAGTGGTTGCAGGTTCACAATAAAATAAAAAACGATATTTTTTGAAACTCTCGATTTCTGTAGCTCAATACTGAGCTACCGCACAATTTTACAAAATGTAAAATTAAATTTCACCCGCACAACCTGCTGGGCTCACGAGCACTCAAACGGACTTTCACAAATTTTAGTAGAAAGAAGAGGAAATAAATTAATAGTAGGAGAAACCTACTCCACAAACACAATATTCACTTGCAGTTAGCACCAACTGCCAAAAAGTGACCAAAAAAAAAAAAGAATATGAAAATAAAATGGTACTCCCTGAGTTAATGGGTTTATGAACCTTTCTATATTCGCGCACACGGATCGCGACCCGAAAAATAAATTCCCGGAAGTTATAATATAAAAACACGCGAGTAACCCGGCTAAAAATTACTCTAACACTATCGCTACAAGTTAGCGACACAACAAAACAAAAAAATTTATTCTAATTATCAAAATTCCGATGCACCACGACTCGGTGCTCCGCGTTCAATATTTAATAAAATTAATGAATTTAACACTATTGGTCCACCACGACTTGGTGGTACCAATCACAATAATATTAATCTAAAATACTTTGGTTCACCCGACTTGGTGATACCAAGTACGGTGCAAAAATATGTACCACTTATATTCAGCCACATACATTATCTTTTCGTCCGCTATGTCAGCAGGACACAATGCAGTTTCTCCAAGAAACTGATCTCTAAACGGGAAATCATCATACCCATATATGTGTGGGTGTACATGATTACACCCTGGACAAAGTCCCCGACCCAACCAATTGTATGAGAATTGGCGGCAATGCACCTGTATTAGTGCATAGCGGAGTCATACCGTTGAATTCTCACTAGAAAATCAACCAAACGAGAGAACTAAAGTTTTCCCGTTTTTCCGCAAATTTACAACAAATACACCTCTGTGCTCTTTTACAGAAGTCTCCATATCGCCACTTCCAGCAGTATAATCTATTACTAAATGGTACTCTTTTACTATTGTGAATGTGGATATCGGCCAAAAAGAAGAGGAAGAGTGACAGAAGAAAGATAAACAAAGAAAAGAAGAAAAAGGTTAGGAAGTGCAACACGCGGCTGCGCTTCCTAACAAAATTAAAATTAAATAATTTTAATTTCGCGAGTGACGCGCCGCGGAATTAAATCGCGATAAAGTAAACAAACATTTATAATAGCAATAAGACAAAGAATGCTTATGTATATATATAAATATAAAGTGTGATCGAATTTTTGGAGACATCGACAACCCCCTAGAAAGATGGTATATTTGATGTTGATCAAATTAGCCGAAGAGTATATGACAAAAAAAAATTAACTTGAGTCCCACGATTTTTAAATAACAATTTGCAACATTTTATAGAAGAAAACCTACAAAAACAATGAGTTTTAAGAAAATTTTGTATGGAGGAGCCCTCTAGAATCAATTGTAAAAGCAAATAACGCCATATTCGGATTCCTCGACCCCAAAAACCGTTGGTTATTGGTTTCAATAAAGATAGTTTTAAAAATATATTTTTCTGTACAAAAAAAAAACAATAAAGTAATCAAATTATAATTTCAAAAGTTCAATCGAATCGAATCGAATTGTTAAACACAATGAGATGAACAATTTTTGAGTATACACTTTTTCTGACCATGACTATTATTCTCTCTTCAGCTTGTAAGTATTGTCCAAATTGATGTGCGTTCATGTTGTAAACAGCTAGAAAATAAAGCAAATAATTTACTATTTGTGAATAAATGGATTTATAATTAATTTAATGAATTAACTACATGACCTGATAATTTATTGAATTCAGTGTATTGGTCATGCAGCAAATATTATGAAATGGCATCAGCCGTTCCTCTGTTGCGGAATCCATATGGTTATGCCGCCATTTATCCGGTTAATAAAAGTTACTAAATTAACTTTAAAGATAAATCCAATACTGTGATGTTCGATCTGAAATCATATAAGTGTGTGCAAAAGAAACATAGCGGTGTGGCGGTTAATTATTGTTGTCGTTTTCAGTTTTTTCGGCACATTCTGGCATTGGCAATTAACATAACTTTGTAATTGCTCTTCTGTATTCACCGTGTTGTGTTTTTACGTCACAAACACCCACAAGCTTAGGAAACAATTTTGTGATTCGACCAAGAATCCATCGATTTGGGGGCAATCGTTCATCTTTAATGAAGACCAAATCGTTTAATTTAAAATTTTGTTGTTCCTTGCACCATTTTGGGCGCGTTTACAAATGCGCTACCCAATCAGATGACCAGTGTAACCAAAACTGATGTACAGTTTGTTGCATGTTTTGAAAGCGACGAATTGGTGGGTATTCTGTAGTTGGTGGTTCGGGTGCGGACAATAATGAATCACCGATCAAAAAGTGACCGGGTGTTAGCACTGCTAGTTCGTCTGGATCACTGGTTAATGGACACAACGGCCTTGAGTTGAGGCAAGATTCTATTCGTATAAATATGGTAGACAATTCTTCATAAGACATACGCGTACCATCAGCAATGCGTTTTAAGTGATATTTCATACAGCGAATATTTGACTCCCATAATCCACCGAATGTTGGTGATGCTGGCGGAATAAAATGTCAATTTATCTCTAATGCAGTTAGTTGTGGAATAACTTTGGTTTTTATAGCGTTATTCGCACCACACAAATAGGTTCCAAAATCAGAATAAACATCAAATGGTGACCCTCGACGCCCAGCAAATCGTTGAGACGCCATTAAAAATTCTTCGGTGGCCATGCTCGTCACTGCCTCTGAATGTATTCCTTTGGTTGTTAGGCAACTGAACAGGACAATGTTTCCTTTATATGTTGTGTTACAGCGAAATTTTGATGTTTTTAATTCGACGGCACCAGTACAATCAACACCAACTGCTGAAAATGGAAGGGATGGCGTATAAATTCGATTTGTGGGCAAATTTCAAATGATGTGATAACGTAAGCTGCGTGCCACCATGTAATGTTTTGTGGTGGGTATCGTTTATCAGTAAAGTCGTGAAATGATGAATATGTGGTAATATTGCGGGAAGTTTCAGTTTTCAGTTTTTAAATAAATATTTTCCAAAGGTATCGAGTATCCGATACTGACCCTTTTTATTTATTTTATTTATTTATTATTATCAACCTTCATTGGCCAAAACGGTTGTAAAGATATGTAAATATACATTAATATGGCATTAGAGAATAAAGAAAAGAAAAAAAAAACAATTTTAAATCAATGGACCACTATTAATAAATCCCTCCCAGCACGAATATGAAAAGTAAACTGTAAAAAAAAACAACATTTCGATGGCCAGCAGTCCTGCAAATTGTTAAAAAACAAATTTGAATTGGAGATTAAATATAGTTCTTAATAATGTTTTTAAATTTATTAATGGAGTTTGAAAACTTACGCTCGTCATAAGGTACCAATGTATTCCAAAGTCTGGTTATCCGTACACTAAAAGATCGTTGCATAAGGCGGACATAGTAGCGAGTGAGTTCGCCTAGAGTGTACAAACTTAAAATTTTCAGCTAAATATATCGGAGTATTAAACTTAATTGTTTTGTAAAAATACATAAGTAGTCTCAAATTGATGAAACTATCGAAAGAGTTTCCTAAGAATTCTAACACATAAGAAGAAACATGATCACTAATGCTTAGGCTATATAAACTCGGTTGAAACTCCGCCTAAGCTTGGTAAGAATTTGTTGCGAAGTTCCAGTATAAAGTTCTAATCCATACAAGAAAATTGGCATGAAAAGAGCATGTCCTATTTTAATTCTAACAGAGAGTGGCAAGTAATAATTTAGATTGTTGAATCTTCTCAAAGTATAAGAAATTTTAGAAATTATCATATTAACATGATATCTAAAAGTTAATTTGTTGTCTAGATGGAAACCAAGAGTTTTATAGTGAGTAACAATTTCTACTTCGTGATGTGAAATAATAATTTTAAAAGGGCTTAATGATTTGTGAGTAAAAATCATTGCCTTAGTTTTAGACGGATTTAAATCAATGTGATTGTTAACAGACCATTCGACTACATTTTGCAATTCTCTGTTTAAGGAAGACAAAAATTGTGCGAAATTATTATGCTCGCTGACGCCCACTAACTGCACATCATCTGCATATACGTAGGAATCAAGGGTAGAAAAACATTGAAAGATGTCATTGACATACATCATAAAAAGAAGAGGCCCGAGAATAGAACCTTGCGGTACTCCTCTGCACAGTTCTAACATTGACGAAAATGAGTTGTGCATCTGGGCAAATTGTTGGCGTTTATAAAGAAATGAATACACTAATTTAGAGGCTGATGTGGAAAACTTATATTGACTTAAAAGTTTGTTGATAAGAATCTCATGTATTATGGAGTCGAAAGCCTTACGAAAGTCTAAAAATATAAGAACCGAAACAAGTTTTTTATCCAAATTAGACCTCAGTTTATCAACAATATCCAGCATTAAGGAAGTTGTATTGTAACCTTTTCTGAAACCTGACTGAAATGTGGATATTAATTTTTTCGAATCTAAATGTGCCACAATTTGTCTGTTTTTTACCACTTCTAAAATTTTAGAAAAAACTGGTAGTACGCTAATAGGACGGTAATCTAACACTGTTTGTGGATTTTTAACTTTCGGTATAGGAACAATTCTAGCGATTTTCCACACTAGAGGGAAAACTGAGGTCATTAAAACAGTGTTAAAAATGTGCAATACATGACGAGCAATAACTGGGTAAATTATTTTGAGAAATTTCAATGAAATGCCATCGCTGCCAACTGCGCTAGACTTAATATGCATGAACGAACTTAAGAGATCCTGTTCATCAATAGCTATAAAACTGAAATCACCATTATCATTACGAGCATGGAAGAGAGATGATATGCTTGGAATTTGAAAAGGTAGCGGCAGAACCGAGTTTCTATTAAATTTTTCTAAATTTATAATTGAGTCATCTATCTTTTCATTGAGTGCACCTATATTCTTAAGTTTTTTCCACATTTTATTTTGAGAGCAGTCAGAGAAGAAGGAAATGCATGCCTTCTTTCTTTGTTTACGAATAATAGATTTTAGTTTGTTTCTATATATACAAAAGGTACGCCAACGATCACAATTTTTCTCTTCCAGGTACGCTCGTAAAGCGAGATCTCGTTTTGCACGTGCCAATTCTATACACTTAGAGTTCATCCAACTGCTTTTGTCTTTTGCTTTAACTGTTCTTAAGAGAACATGTTTCTGGAAAGATTTGAGAATAATATCATTTATGGTACTAACTTGAACATTTGGGTCAGAAGTTAAATATAGAGGTGTAAAATCAGCTAACTCAAGTTCCGATAAACATTGGTTAATATTTATATGTTCATAATCCCTATAATTGAAAGTACTATCTGAATGACTAACAGACAAATTGTATGCAATATATATAAGTGCATGCTTAGAGTTGAGTGCTGGAACTTGAAATTGCCCTTTACTCATAACAAGGTCTATATTTGACACAAAGAAATAGTCAATAAGAGATGTTGTGTGATGACAAGTTTCGTAATGCGTCGGTAAGCTATTATGCACAACAGACATCTCGTAGTTAGTGCAAAAATTTGATATGTTAATATTTCCTCCCAATAAATTCGTATTAAAATCACCCATAAAAATGGCATGACTGTACTGAGATGCTAGATCGCCTAAAATGTCACAGCAAGAGGAAAAATCTCCACTAGGCAGATAAACAACACCAATCAGAACTTTTTGATGATGGTTTATAAATACTTCAGCAAGAGCGCTTCAGTTCGGCCTCGTACATTCAGTTCATACACTACTTTAGATTTAAATTTATTTGAAATATATATACAGACGCCACCACCTCTACGGTCCTGACGATCATTCCTATGCACATGATAGCCATCAATTTTTACGGCATTATCCGATACGAAGCTCTTTAACCAAGTCTCGCTGACGCCTACAATATCAAAAATTCCGCCATTCAAAACCGATTTAATTTCGTCAAATTTCGAACTGTTATGCTTAGGCAAGATACTTTGTGCATTAAAATGCGCAATGTTAAAGCAATTTGAATTCAAAATGGAATAAAAGACGGAGCTGCCACTGGCCATTGGGCCAACGTTGTCATTTACAATCATGGTACAAATTTTTTCCCCAAATTCGTGCTAAGAATCCATAAAAACTATTTTAATTACAATTTCAATTCAAAACAAAAAATAATAAAAATTACAATACTAAAAAATTTACGCTAAAACCAATGCGCAAAAAAGAAAAAAAAAATAAGAGTTACTAAATTAAATTGTGATAAAAATGTATCTATAGCAAATAAGGTAAATGCACACAATAACAGAGGTATCTTTACCGTGTCGATATCTGGAACCAGTTCGAAAATGTTTGTTGAATTATTAAAGCGATATATCCAGAAAACAATCACTCCACACCGTTCAGATACCCTTGTAAGTGTGTGCATATATAATGCCTTCATGAAAACTAATAGCAAAAATATGAAAAAATAACAAGTGTATAAAAAAGAAAGCAACTTTAAAATAATTAGTAAGTGATTAGCAAGTTATATATAATTTACGACGATATGTTTCCATTTTGTAACTATTTAGTTAAGCCACTATCAATACTGGATGCTGTTTTTTCCAGATTAAAAAGAGTTTCAATTTTAGACATCTCCACGGTTTCCTCATTACCGTCACACCATGTGATTCTGGCCTTGGGAAAATCATTATTAACAAGTCGGAAGCGTTGAATTATATTAGCCTTATGTAGTTTGCGGCAAATGAACTGCATTTTATGGAGCATTGGAGTCAAATGGTCGTTGTGGTAAACACGAGAATTAATATCAGAATCTACAAGTTGATTTAGTTTAAGATCATATTTTGACCGGTAGTTTTTCATGATGAGGTCTCTTTTTTGAACGCCATTAAACTTAACAAGGACATCTTTTTTATTGTGAATCCACATACAGAGGTGTATGTCGCAGCCATTTAGATCAACATTCAGTGTTTTTGCCATTTTTATGACTGTTTCATTAAGACTATGTGTTAACATTTTATAATTGAGTCTATTTATTTCCACATCCAAGTTATTAAATTTTTTATTAGATATTTTTAGTTTTCATAATGTTGTTTGTTAGATCAGTTTTAATATTTGTAATTTGCATGTTCACTTCAGTAGAGATCTGCTTCGATAAGTCTTGCATTTGTAGCTCAAGACCCGTTAGCTTTGACATAACTGTCTCTAAGTCTGCTGAATTTCGCAACGGGGGTAATCCAATGCAGGCACAATATCTGTACGTTAAACTTCCATTACTTTTACGTATTGAGTCAATCATTGCCGGTGTGATGTTAGGTGTCAACTCAACGGCACAGTTTGGATGAAATACCTGCCCACAAATACCACACGAAACATATCCTTGTACAGTTGGCGTTGCAATGATTGCACTTTTGTACTTCCGATGGAATAATTGAATATAAACCACTAAATTTAATTGTCTTATTGTGCTTGGTTACTGTGGACTTTCATTTATATTTTAACTTAACGCAAAAACTGGAATAAGGTTAGTCAATTTGAGGTTATGATTTTTATGCCAAAAAAAAAAAAAAGAATGAAATCACTGTCGTATATCCAAAAACTCGCAACAAAATTTATTTAGATCAGCTTTCTTATATAATCCATATCTCCAGAAATTTGTTTTAGAAAATATTTTACATTATTTTATCACAATTACAATATAATAATATTTGCGCGTTGATCAGAACGACGTTTATTCTCTTGCCATGGTTATGAACCATCCAAAAATGGTGCTAAACCAATTAATTTATTACGATTTGGCAAATTTTGTCCCGCTGCCACTAAACGAATCTCCTTCGCAAATTTTCCTGTTAAACCAAACGAATCAACATAACCAAACTTTGATTCCATTCGGCGACTGTAATTGTACCAAATTGTCGAACACCGATTATAGACTTACAATTGTTTGCGAAGCGAAGTAAAAGTGCGACGATTCGACGTAAATGAGTTAAAGATGAGTAGCGATGAATGATGTCTGATGGCTCTGGTGTGTGCACTAAGTGTATTTGCTGAATAGTTTTAACTGGTTCTTCATAAAATGCCAGGAACGTCCAATCAGTTGATGGCCAATGTTCATACGGTTCGCACAGCCAAGTTGGACCATGAAACCATAATTTTTCTGGTGACAAGCCCCGCGTAGCACAATCAGCTGGATTTTCATGAGTAGCAACATGATGCCATTATCTTTTGTTGGTATAATTCGCGATTGTTTTTAAACGATTTGCAACAAATATTGGTCATTTTTTCTCTTCTCCACGAATCCATGACAAAACGATAGTGGCAATAATAATGTTTATCTATTTTCAACTGCTTGTGAGTTTGAATCGATTTGACGTGATCTGGGGGGGGCCCAGGGCTGGTATATATATATATATAGTATAAATTAGTACAGTTTTTTTTTTTTGTTTTATTACCTAGTAATTTCAATGTAATATAGTGGTATAAACATCCTTAAACTTTTTCTCCGATTTTGTGTGTTTATTTTATATTTGTTTCAGCAGACAATAGGTCCGTTCCCTTAGTACAACGCGGGTGAACGCATTCGCCCAAAACAGCCCAGAAAGCGTTCCCGCACACAAAAAACTTGCAGATGAGAGCAGAGATGAGAGATCAATTGTCTTCTTCTTTTTGCACGAAATAGCCCACACTTTTTTTTCTTTTGTTCATTTTTGTGTATCAGAGAGAGCATTTTTCGTTTACTCTCAGTTTACCAGACTTTACCCAAAAAGTACGGGAACGGACTTAATGTTGATAACGTAGCAGTTTCCATACATAGAAGAGTGTGAAAGCTAAAGACATTAATTAAATTCAATTAATATCAAATTCCTTTCATTCATTTAACCCTTTCAGCAGAATGTGTACTTTCCGTGGTAGGAAAAAATCGAGATGTTATAGTCAAAAATACTATTCACGAATTTTTAGAGGTCCAGGTTTAGACGTACGCGATGTACACATAATTGTACAAAAAACGTTCAGGGAGCTTTAAAATACTCCGACTTACACAAAATGTGTCTCTGTCGACAGAGGAAGGTTCTATCTACACATCTTTTTATTATTTAGTATTTTTAATAATTTTTTGAAATTGACGACACTAAAAAAAAGTGAGGTTTTCCCATAAAAGTCACAATAGTTTCTACGGTTATGCTTCGATTGTAACAAAACAAATCCCAAACGATAAAGGAAAAAATAACAAAGACGTTAATACCAAAATTGCTTCGTTGGAATTTAAATCAAAATCAGGAAAAATTTTCAAATTCATGTACACACATGTGTGCGAACATGCTGAGAGGGCTAAAATCTGACGTTAACCGACTTTTTTCAAGTAAATATTGCTTTTCTCCAGTAATAACGCATATGTAGTTTATTTGGTGAACAAACAGAAAAAGAAACAAACAGTGTGAGACTGTCTGCAAAAACGATTTTGAGACCATTAAGGTTAATCACAAAAATTCTTAAGATATTAATTTAAAAAAACCAGTACAAAATACAAAAATCAGTTCACTTTTGTACTGATTTCGAGATTTCAAAGTATCAGTATTTAAAAAAATCAGGACATGTCCTAATCAAATCAGTACGTCTGGCTACCCTATGTCTAATAGGATAAGAAAATGTTATAAATTTTGTTGTAGAAACTAATAATCTGTTACTACTACAAAAGCAAAAACATAAAAGTAAAAAAAAAAATTTTTTTAATAGATATTCAAATTTTTTTTTTTAATTCTATTCTATTCTATTAAAAAAAAATTATCTATTAAAAATTTTTTAATAGATATTCAAATTTTTTTTTAATGAATGCAAGTTTTTATATAATCTTTAAATTAATCATTTTCTTTGGACTTAACTTTTTTTGCCATATTATTTCTGCAACTGGTCGTATATGCGGAGTCACGCGGATTGGACTTGGTGGCTGGCTGTGACGCAAATGGTCACAATGAACTTTGGGGCAGCTCTGATACCAACAGTAGAGGTGAGTCCCTTTTTGATTATATTTTTTCTACTAACCTAACTATATGCAACAAGGGTAATCACCCAACGTTTCGTAACAGGGTTAGGGAAGAAGTCATTGATATAACTTTGGCCACAGCTTCCAATACTATTAGGGTTGATAATTGGAGGGTATCAGACATTTGTTCCCTCTCGGATCACAGTTCACCATAAACTCGGAAGTAGAGATCTCACGGCCATTTAGGAATCCCAAAAGGGCGAACTGGTCTGAATTTTCTATAACGGCTTCCCGAAAGCTTGCATCGACAAAAGTTAATGTTGGCCAAGGGAATGTTAACATTGACAAAGCAGTAGAACGTCTGACAAGGATATTGAATATATCTTTTGCACTTTGTTGCCCACAAACTAGGCCACGATCCAAACAAAAAACGGTTTGGTGGAACGCAGAGTTAGGACAACTTAGAGTAAAATCAAGGAGACTCTTTAACAAGGCTAAGCTAAGACGACTAGAAGAGGATTGGAATAAGTATAGGGACAGTTTTAATGAGTATAATAGTAAAATTAAGGCTGCAAAAAGGAACTCTTGGCACCAGTTCTGTGGAACCATGGAGACTGTAAATGAGGCATCAAGACTTCGAAAAATACTGTCTGGAACTACTACAGCTTTCGGCAGTATTCGGAAGATAGATGGCTCATGGACAGACTCGAGCCAGGAGTCTCTTGAGGTTCTGATGACGACACACATTTCAGGTTGCACGGACTTGACCGACATCGAAAATCAGATGGCAAATCCTGTCCGGTCATCAAGGACTGACGTCTTGGATATTGTAGATAGGGAAAAAGTCGCCTGGGCGATAAATTCATTCAACCCGCTTAAATCAGCGGGACCGGATGGAATTATACCAGCCATGCTACAACATTCTCATCTAGTGGAAATCTTTTCAAGATGTCTAACAGATGGGTATGTGCCAAAGATTTGAAGAGAGGTCAGGGTGGTTTTCATTCCAAAAGCAGGAAAACTAAATCACTCTACTGCAAAAGATTATAGGCCGATAAGTCTCTCATCGTTTGTTTTAAAAACACTTGAGAGTCTAATTGACATATATATAAGAGGGAATATCAGCATTCACACAATGGACATGGCGCAGTACGCATACCGCAAAGGTAGATCAGTGGATAGCGCTCTTCATGAAGTTGTTGGTATCATTGAGAAGTCATTAGATTTTAAGGAGTACACTTTAGTAGGTTTCCTTGACATTGAAGGAGCCTTCAATAATGTAAACACGGAAGCCATCTGTAAGGCGTTGACGGATCATGGAGTTAAGGAACAATGCTGAGAGGCAGAGTCATTAACGCTGCTATGGGTACTGGCTCCGTGAATAAGAGAACTACAAGGGGAACTCCGCAAGGAGGAGTGTTGTCACCCCTCCTATGGCTCCTAGTAGTTAATGAGATTTTACGAACTTTCAAGGAAAAGAGATCGAGAGTGGTAGCCTACGCTGACGACATAGCAATATTGATCCCTGGCAAATTCTTGTCGACGATTAGTGAGCTTATGGAATCAGCACTTGGCGAAATTTCCGACTGGGCTAGACGGAACGCTTTAGCAGTTAACCCTGCTAAGACTGAGCTAGTCTTGTTAACGAGGAAAACAAAAATATCTAAATTTTCCTTACCAAATTTGGATGGAGTGACACTGAATCTTTCTTCGGAAGCAAGGTATCTCGGTACCATTCTGGATTCATAACTTAATTGGAGAAGGAATATCGAAGAGAGAACGAAGAAGGTACTGGCTGCATACTATACCTGTAAAACGACCTTTGGGAAAAGATCGGGATTGTCGCCGTACGTTATTCATGGAATGTACATCACAATCATTCGACTCATCATCACCTATGGGTCTCTCGTCTGGTGGCAGGCGTTGGGTAAGAAGAGCAACCAAGCTCGCATGGGAAAAATACAGAGACTTGCAAGCCTGGGGATCTCAGAGACTGTAGGTAGTGCACCTCAGGAAGGTCTGAATATGATATTTCATCTCTTACCGTTACGAGTGTTTGTTCAAGGCTGTGCCGCAAAAGAAGCTCTTAGACTAAGAGAATCCAACGTGTGGAGATCAGCAAACTATGGTCACTCTACAATTTTGAGTGAGATAAAGCGGAGGGGTCAAAATGGAATCAAAGCTGACTTAGATGTAGCTGTATAATGCCAGTAACAAAGTAAAAGACATCTTTGAGTTTTGAGTGTCGATCAAGAACTGATACTTTACATTTTATTTGGATCGTTCGTCACTATCATTACACGAAGTTACAGGGTTGTAATTTAATAGTAATAATATTAATATAAATACATGGATGCATAACTAAGTAATAATACGCGTGCATTATGAGCTGCATTATACCTCCCTTTCAAAGAAAGAAAAAGCAGACAAGTTGATCGGGCTTGACCGCTCCTGCCCTCCTTGATAGAGTGCTGTTAAATTGTTTTGAGTGAACGAATTTATCTACAGGTTTAGTTATAAGTTACCTCCTGCTTTTTAAAAATTCGTTTACTCAGATCAATTTGTTTTTATTTTTATTTAAACTGAATACAATGTAAATGTTTAAGGTTTCAAGAAATTTCAATAATTATAAGCTTGATGCAACTTATATAATTTGCTTAAAATAGTGTATTAATATATTTGATTTCATTATTAGATTTTACACCATTAATTTAATTCATAAAACTAGTCTAATAGATTAATTAAATTTTATTTACTAACGTATTTGTTTCGGTTGTCGAGCCATCAGTCACTTAAGGGGGCTAACATACATCTCGATGTGTGCCGTAATTGAGTGGTCTGATGGTAGTGTGGTCTATCACCTCCTCGTGGTGACAGCTGGTAACGGTTGCATGTCAGCCAGCTGGTGTAAACTATTATCTTATAACAGGGCACATCAGATGTCTGATATGCAACTGGCTAAGATAGATCAGGCGGAGGGAGCAAACCCTCTCGACCCAGATATGTTAGGGTTCTGTTTGTAATGCACCTCAGACATGTTTGATTTTTGATATCAATCAGAATTAGACTTTCTGGCGTGCACTACATGTGGGTCACTGCATATCTGGTCAATCAAAACACCCTTGGGTACTCTGGCGTTCACCCCTAGTGGGATTGGGCGTCAGGTACCAAAATGGCACGACCCCTCATTTGTCCACGGACCTCCCTTTTATTTCCTAATTTGTTTTTGATTGCTTTGGGCTGGTAGTTGTGGCTTCTGGACCTTGTAGCAGCGGGGTGAAACCTTCTGTGAACGGCTCCAGTTTAAGGTCACAACTGTCTCCGTCCCGTTAAAACCCTGGCAGGCCTCATGGTACGTTCGAAGTCCGTCGCCATTCGGTTGGCGGTGTAGGTTTGGTTGAGATGACTCCCATTTAGCACTGGTCTGGCTCTGAGTACTTGCTCTCATAAGGACTTGTACCAACCCTCGCGTGGCCTCCCTGCTTCGGCATAGATAACCACGGGACCACTAAGGTGACTACACATCCGGACGGAGATAGCGGCCATGAGTGGGGACCCAACAATCATGAATACGTCCAATAAAAACCCAAGGCCAACCCGCATGGGGAGCCCAATAGATTGGTTAGGCAATCGCCTGCCAAACGTTCACCACCCTCAACTTCTGGTGCTTCTTGCACCAGACCTACAGTGTCGACGAGAGTTTTGGCCAACATACCACCCTCGTCGTCATCTGGACCCACACCTTCTTCGAGCACGCTCGGTACCCAGGCAACTGTGCCGGGTGCGGGTGGTGCTCCTCTTCAGGCTCGCTTGTCTGGTACCGGTAAGGCCTCAGCAACTAAGCTGGCCTCTTCCTTCACCAGCAAAAGCGCCAGCACATCCAATTCTAGCGTTCGGTCGCTTTCTTCGAACAACCCTACCACTTCGGCAACTGTGCCAGGTGCTAGGGTTGATCCACCGCCCGTTCGCCGGTCTGGTGTAGCCAGGGATTCGGCAACTAAGCCGGCCTTAGCCTCTACCAGTACAGGCCCCAGCACCGCTTCCACCTCTGGTGCTCGCGCGCACATTACTGCGTCAACACGGGCGTACAGGACCAGAAGGTCAGCCTTCAGGATCCTGAATAGGCTGGAGCCCCTTGATCCCTCTTCGCTCTCCGAAAGGGATAAGGCACCTCTTCAATGGGCCCAGCAGAATGCTGGTGCTCGCCCTCCTCCTCCTCCACTAATACCTCCTCATACAGCTAGTCAGAAGCGACAAGGTCGACTGATAAGGCTGTCCAACCTGTCCGTCAGGACACCAAAAGGCCAAGACTGGCAACCCCAAAGCCGAAATTTAATCGGCCTTTTAATGAGGTTGCGAAAGATGGTCTTATCTGGGCCATTGTTGACTCCAGTAACAGCGACGGTACCATATCCCCAGACAACTGGAGGTTGGTACAGGCGGCGCTTCGCAATGTCTACAAAGACGTTGTTACGGCGAATCCAGGCCCGTCGCCCAAATGCCGAGATGCCGGTTGGTATCAAGGCCACATAAAGTTGGTAGCTTGTGCAGATCTCCCAACTTAGCCATTGCTAAGTTGGGAGAGGTATGGCCAGGTGCAAAGCTTTCTGCTGTATCTAAAGACCAGATCCCCAACCAACCACGTTCCAAGGCATGGATTCCGGCTGAGCCCTCCTCGCCGGATGAAATCCTAGAGCTTATAAAGTTAAGCAACCTTGAGCTACCCACCCATGATTGGAGAGTAGCCAAGGTCAGCGAACCCAAGGGCAACTTCCGTGAGGCACTCATCATCCTTAATGAGGAGTCGCTCTCACCGCTTAACACCACTAAGGGGGAGATCAACTACGGGTTCGACTCGATCTCCCTCAGGGTTTACAGATGCGACAAGTTGGGTACTGGGCAAGAAACCGTCACAGAGCCTTCGGCAGAAGCCGTGGACTTCCTGGCGACCTTGTCCCAGTCCCAGACAGACACTGATCTCTCTGATGAAGGGAGTACCCTGTCCTCCTCCGAACTAGTTGGCGACTTTTTCGGTAAAATGCAGCTTGCCGCTGAGAACGTCGAGGCTCCTCATTTGTCTGATGAGGAGGACCCCGACGTCACCATGATTGCCATCCCAAAAAATGGTGAAGGTTATTCAAATTAATCTTCACCACTCCATTACTGCCTCGGCAGCCCTGCTCCTCCGCCTGACTCAAAAAGGAGAGGAGCTCATACTAGTCCAAGAACCATGGGTCGTCAATGACCGGGTTTGCGGACTCAATATTAATGGATACCGCACAGTGTATGTGGAGGGTCAAGGTAAACCCAGATCCTGTATCCTTATCAAAAATAGCATTAACGCTCTTTTACTCTCCAGGTTCAGCGATAAAGACAACGTGGCCATGGTTATTGTGATCAACGCCATGGCCACCTGGATCGTCTCCAGCTACATGGCACATGACCACGGTACATCACCGCCGCACGATACATTGAAGCTTCTGGTTGCAGAGGCTAACCGTAAACGGACCCCGGTTATCATCGGTGCCGACGCTAATGCCCATCACGAGATGTGGGGCAGCACGGACACAAATGAACGAGGTGAGTCCCTCTTTGATTTTATCCTTACTCATGACTTAGTTATTGCTAATAGGGGGAACGAGCCAACCTTCATTACTTCAAATAGAAGGGAGGTTCTCGATATCACTCTAGTAAGTGAAAACTCGTCACATCTACTGAAAGACTGGAGTGTCTCGCAAGAGTGCTCCTTTTCTGATCATAATTACATTAACTTCACCATTGATAAACTAGATCCTACAGACTCTGCAGGTGCTACTAGCCTCATCAATAGGAAGCATACTGACTGGACAAAGTTCCATGCCATTATCGAGTCTGGCATACAGCCTGCTCCAGCCACTATAAATAACCATTGCGATATTGATCGAGAGGTAAACTCCATTACAGCTCTTTTTTGCAATTCCTCCAAACCTAGAGGTAAGACTAAACCTTTATGGTGGACCCCGGAAATTGCAGAGCTACGAAAAGTATGCAGAAGACTCTTTAATAGAGCCAAGGCTTTCAATGACTGGTTTCTCTTTAAATCTAAACAAAGGGAACTTAAGTACGCTATAAGGAAAGCTAAAAGGGCGTCTTGGAGGAACTTCTGTGGTAGCATAGAAAGCTTCTCCGAGACTAGCCGACTTCGAAAACTCTTGAATACGACCCCTAGGGCTCTCGACTGTATCCAGAAATCCGATGGTCACTGGACTGATTCTGGGATCGAGACCTTAGAGGTCCTCCTGTATAATCATTTTCCAGGGAGTAAAACCTTCGTTGATCATAGTCCTCCTGTGACCGATCATCTTTTAAGTAACACCTCCCCTTTTCAATTGACCGACACTCTTCTAAAGTGGGCCATCAAATCCTTCAGCCCCTACAAATCTCCAGGGCCAGATGGCATCATTCCCGCGGATATTCAGCAAGGGGCTGAACACGTAACATCATGGCTATTGCAAATTTATAATGCTTGCCTAAAATTTTCGTACATTCCCAAAAGCTGGAGAGAGGCTCGTGTAGTCTTCATACCCAAAGCAGGGAAGGCGTCCCATATCAACCCAAAGGACTTCAGACCGATCAGTCTGTCCTCCTTTCTCTTAAAAATATTAGAAAGGGTTCTTGATTTTCATATCAGGAACTCTATCAATCCCACTCTTTTATCCAAATCACAGCATGCCTATACTAAAGGGAAGTCTGTGGAAACAGCGCTACATGTACTCATTGAGGAAGTTGAGAAATCACTTTCCAACAAGGAGTACACACTTGCAGTGTTTCTCGATATCGAGGGGGCATTCAACAATGTCTGCCCCGACGCTGTCGTTAATGCCTTAATAAATCTTAATCTTGATGTTAATCTGGTTAAATTTATAGGACAACTACTTAAAACACGTATCATCAGCTCCTCTATCGGAAATGATAAAGTCAAAAAGGTTGTCAATAGGGGCACACCACAAGGAGGTGTATTATCGCCTCTTATTTGGAATCTGGCGGTGAACACACTGCTAAACAGATTAGATCAAACCGGCTGCAAAATAATAGCTTATGCAGATGACATTGCTATTGCAGTATCCGGCAAATACGTTGCTACTCTTTCAGAACGGCTAAATCACTCACTTAGCATTCTGTCTCACTGGTGCCGTGAATTCGGTCTTAATGTTAATCCTGCCAAAACAGAGGTTATGCTTTTCACTAGAAAGTATAAAATACCCAAAATTAATGGTATCTCGCTTTGTCTTAGTAAGCGCGTCAAATATTTAGGACTTGTTCTTGATCCTAAACTTCAATGGAAAGCTAACATAGCAGAGAGAGTACGGAAAGCCTCTTGCGCTCTCTACTGCTGTAAGAGGGCTTTAGAAACAAGATGGGGTCTTCAACCTCGAGTCACTTCCTGGCTCTATTCAGCAGTGGTCGAGCCTAATCTTCTTTATGGATCCGTCTTCTGGTGGCCAGCTACTTCAAAGGCGGTCAACCTTAAACCACTGGATAAGGTTAGAAGAACGGCAGCCATATTGATTACTGGGGCCCTCCGTACTACCTCCACGAAAGCTCTCTTCGCAATCCTTCATTGGTTGCCAACCTCACTTCTGGTCAAGCAACAAGCTAAGTGCTCTGCTGTCAGACTCAGTGCCCTAACTCGCTGGACCCGGTCAAACCTGGGCCATGCCAAGATTTTAATCCACGATACGTCCGTACCAACTAACGTAGACTACATTTGCTCTACCCCTAATTTAAACCACACGTTCTTCACCCATATCCCCAGTAGAGAGGAATGGGTTAATGACGAGGTGGTCACTGACAATTTAATTGACATCTATACAGATGGATCCAAATCGGAGGAAAGAGTCGGCTGTGGCATCTTCTCTAGTAAGCTAGATCTCAGACTCTCTTTCCGACTTCCTGACCATTGCAGCGTCTTTCAGGCGGAAGTAATGGCTATCTATCAAGCGTCCAAGTGGCTTATTCGCAACGATTCATTCGATACGAGTATCCGCATCTACACGGACAGCCAAGCAGCAATCAAGTCCCTTGCCGGTGTTTTCACTACATCAAAGCTTGTTCTCGACTGCCGATCTTCACTCAACATTTTGTCGAGTCACTCTCAGGTCCACCTATATTGGGTGCCTGGACATATGAATATTTCAGGTAACTGCAATGCCGACGAGTTAGCAAAACAGGGCTCGCAACTTACAGATATATCACCTACCTGCACCATTGGTGTCCCTCTTACGTCTATTAAATTAGCCATTAAGCAAAACTACCTTGAGGAAGCAAAAAGATCCTGGGTAGCGGAGCATACCTGTGGTATTACCAGGCTAACATGGACCACTATGGACAATAAACGTACTAGACAGCTACTCAACCTAAGCAGAAGCTCCATCAGCATAACGACTTCGGTGCTCATGGGACACTGCATAATGGGGAGACATGCTGCAAGACTTGGACTGCCATTCAATGACTTCTGTCGGGGCTGCGGCTCTGAGGAGGAGGAAGAAACAGTCCTTCATTTCATGTGCGAATGCCCATCCCTGGCCAGGAGGAGACTAAAACTCCTGGGTTCACCTTTCTTCACTAGTCTGTCCGAGCTATCATCCGTAAATATTAAGGACATAGCCAGATTCATTATGGAATCCTCATGGTTCTCCACTCCGTAAATGGGGGAGTCGCGCCGTACTGTGGTATCACAATGAGCCTAATTTGTGCTTAAGTGTGCTTTCAAGCAGAAGGCTGCCACTCCAACCTAACCTAACCTAACGTATTTGTTTATAATGGATATTTTATACTATGGCATTTAAACAAATTTATATTATTATTAGTTTTTTGTTTGTTTATATGTATAAAGTGATATAAATGTCATGCACTATAATTTTCTTATTCTATTTTTATGTACTATTTTTTCTTTTTTGGTTATGTCGTTAAACAATGTTACATTGACTCCATCGATGCTTTTAACAACGTATGGGCCTTCGTAAATGCTTTTGTGTTTGTCGTATGGTTGTTTTTGAACCAGTACTGTATCGTTATTATTTAAAGTTAATGGTTTGGCATATTTGTCAAATAAGTTTTTATTATGTATTTTGTGTTTGTTGATTAAATTGTTTGCCAATAAGTGCGATTTTTGTAGACGGTATTTTGCCTTTTTCGCATAATTATCTATATTGTATAAAGGATCAATTTGTTGTTTTTTTACCTGTTGTGGCAGTATTGCATTTTTGCCGAAAATAAGTTCGTAAGGAGTAAATTTGTTATCAAATACTGTATTTGTTGTTGTATTGTGAAAAAATGTAAAATATTTTAAATAAACATCCCAGTCGGATAAAGTTTCGTCAATATATGCGCGTAAGTATGCATTGAAGAGTCTGTGACTACGCTCCACTGTTGCAACTGTCTCGTGATGATGAGCTGTAGTGAAATTGTGTTTAATGTTTAGTAGTTTACTTAATTCAGATAATGTCTCATTTTTAAATTCTGTACCTAAATCGGATTTAATACAATTCATTGTACCGTAAACTAGTATAAAATCTTCTAGAATTGCTCTAGCAATTGTACTTGCGCTTTTGTCGGGAATCGAAATGGAAACTAAATAATTTGTTAAATCACACATTAGGGTTAATGCATATTTTTTACCTGAACTCGTTTCTGGTAATGGACCTATAGTATCTATTACGACAATATCGAATGGTTTTACAGGTGTAGGGGTTAAGACTAATGGTTCTTTATTTCCAAGTCTAACTTTGTTCACTGTGCATTTTTCACATTGCCTAACAAATTTTGCAATATCTTTTGTCATGAATTTCCAATAATATTTTGTTCTTAATTTGGCGTATAATTTTTTAATACCACAGTGCCCTCCTGATATTGGATCATTGTGATAAATAGTCATTAGTTTTTGTTTTTTATCTTCATCTAAAACTGTCTCTATTGATTCTGTTAATACAATTTCTAAAGTAGTTAGTGTATTAATACCATGGTTTTTTAGTGTTTGTATAGTGTAATACTGAAAAAATATATCATCTTTTGGCCATTCTATCGTATGAATATTATGATTGTTGGTTGTTGATTGAAGCCTCAAAAGCACGTCGTCTAAACTTAGTGTTTCGTTAACATTCACAAAGTTCAAAGATAGTATTTTTTGAATTTATTGTACACTTTAATATGTTTAATTAGAAATTTTGTATTCATTATTTATTGTTATATCAGATCTGATTTTTGCAACGTTTTTATTGAAGTCATGTGAAAATTTAACGTTTTCGCTGATTTTTTGCTGCGCTATTGTTTCATGCTTTTTGCTCTCAAGTAATTGCTTTGACATTGCTCGAGTTGTCGCTGCAAAAATGTTACTTGGATTTTTTAATTCTTCGGTAGAAATGCGTGAAAGTGCGTCAGCGGCAACATTATTTTTGCCTTTAATATATTCAAATTTAAATTGATATTCTGAAAGTTCAAGTCTTATTCGTGTTAATTTTGAAGAAGGGTCTTTCATATTAAACAGATAAACTAAAGGACGGTGGTCTGATTTCACTATGAAATCAGTACCATAAATGTATGGGCTAAATTGTTTAATTGCGAAATGAATAGCTAGAATTTCTAATTCGATCACTGGTTTTTTCTGTTCTGCATTATTAAATGCCTTAGATGCAAAGCATATAGGTAAGTCATTACCATTAGTGTCCTAACTTAACACAGCACCAATTCCAATTTCAGAAGCATCAACAGTTACAATAAATTTTTTATTAAAATCTGGATACTGTAACAGTTGTGGTGAAACCAATGCAAGTTTTAGACTTTCAAAAGCTTGTTGGCAATCTTGATCCCAAATGAATTGAACATTTTTCCTACCTCGACGATTCAAAGGTGCAGCTAAAGATGCAAAATTAGGAATGAATCTGCGATAATAATTCGCAAATGCTACAAAACGTTTTACCGCGTCTTTGTCATTTGGCGTTGTATACTTATTTATTGCATGTATTTTAGTATCATCAGGCAAAAGACCATTGAAAGTACATTTATGTCCTAGAAATGTTACCTCTGGACGAAAAAAAATTACATTTCTTTGGGTTAAGTTTCAAATTAAATTTCCTACAAATGTCAAAAACACATGATAAATTTTTTAAATGATGCTTCTCACTGCAACCAACGACGATAACATCGTCGATGTATAAAAATGCTTGATTAGGCGAAAGACCTGCGAATGCGATAGACATCATTCGTGAAAATGAGTTTGGAGCGACGTTTAATCTAAATGGCAATACTTTCCAACGAAAAGCTCCCTGATCTGTACTAAACGAAGTAATGTCACGTGAATCTGTATGCAACGGTATCTGGTGAAACCCAGAGAATAAATCAATAGTTGAAAAGAATTTAGCTCTTCCGAGATTATCTAAAATGTCATCTACACGGGGAAGTGGGAATTTGTCTGCAATTAATTTTTTGTTAACAGCTCGAAAATCTACACACATTCTGTACGCTTTTTGTCCATCTGAACTCTTTTTTGGTACCAATATTAAGGGACTATTGAAATTTGAATAACTTGGTTCAATTAAATTGTTTTTCAACAAATTGTCAACTTGTTTGTTGATCTCATCTCTTTATGAGTATGGTAATCGATAATTTTTAATGTAGACTGGTGAACTGTCGGTCAAACGAAGTTTTTGCTCATAAAAATTGTTAACAGACATTTGGTCATCGTTTAACGCAAAAATATCCGAATACTCTTTACACAATGGGATTAGTTTGTGGGATAAATGACTTGGCATTTGCTTTTGTAGTATTGCTTTTAATTCACACAAACGTTTAGGTGAACTTGTATTAATCTTGTTAATGGTATAAACATGGTAGTCATGTAATTTCTCTGTTTTAATCTTACAAATGTTAACGCATTTAAATTCATTTGTCGTGTTTATTACACGCAAGACCGTGTTGTACGGGTTGACTATACACCTAGCTGTAAATACTCCTTCGCAAATCTCTTGTGAATCTACAAATAGTGGTTCTGAAGATTTGACTAAATTGAAAAATCTGAAAACTTCACACCTTGGTGGAATTATACATTCTTCGGACTTAGTTCCATGAATTATCGGAGTTCAAGTTCATCGTTTTTGAAAAGAATTGATATCGTATTAGTTTCATAACTAATATTGCATTTATTTGATTTGAGAAAATCTTTACCCAGTATACCGTCAGATGGTATGTTAAAGTCATCATCAACAACATGTAAAATGGTTGGAATATAATAATTTGAAACAATTAAATTTGTATCGATTGAACCCAAGGTTAAAATTGTATTTGGTGTTATACCAGTTAAACTAATTTTGTTTGTATTATTTATTTTTGCCTTATCAAGAATATTTGATAATTTAATTAGTGAAAAGTCAGCTTGTGTGTCTACAAGAAAGGTACACAAGTTATTTGAATCTGTACAGTTCAATTCAATAAAATCTGAATATGATAGATTTAAACTGTAGACAGACTTATTTGCGATTGTTAAATTTAATTGTCTTGATTTTCCTCCCCCAGCGATCGTTGCTAAGGGGCATTCGCGTTTAAAGCGCGAATATTTGGACTCCTCGAACGACCAAAGCAATCCTGATTATACTGGGGTACATTATTTCTATTGTTATTGTATTGCTTGCTATTATTGTTACCGAAACCAAACCCTCTTTTGCCACTGTTGTTGCTTCTATTACCTTGATAGTTGTTGTAAAAATTCGAATTAGCTCGATAGTTAGTACCACGAAAAAGTGCGAAAACCTAAAACCTGTCTCTCTTTGTGCTCATTAGTCTGTTCGACAATAAGTTTTGCCACGACTTCTTTTGAATTTGTAAATGTGCTCGAAGCTAGGATAGATTTAACGAGATCAGACTTGGTATTTAATCTACAAGTGTTCACAGTCTGTTCAATTGCCATTTCATGAGCCTTAGCTTGGGTTATTCCTTCAACAATTAACGATCGTTCCAGCGCGTCTCAAAGCTGTTCTATTTGTTTCGCAAAATCTGAAAAATTCTCATTTCTGACTTGTAGTGAAGCAATTTTTCCAGCCACTACTTTAGAATTGTCGGGTTTAATTCTCATACGCAATCCTACTACTATATCATTAATAGAATCTACAGTAGTTGGCAAAGCTTCTCGAGCCTTACTTTCCAATTTCGATTTGATAAATGCTACAAAAGTGGGTGTCAAATTTGCGTCAGTCAGTTCAGATATTAAATTAATTTTGTCTATAAATGATTCTAACGTGACCAGATCACCATTATAGTTTTCGCGAATAATTGCTGCGCACATACTAATGAAACCTTTTTTTCCTCGATGGTAGCCATTTTTGCATTAATTATTTCAATATCTTTGTAATTTAAAGCAATGTTTGGTGAGCTGATTGCTTGATTATCAAAATTTGAATGAACAATTGAAGATAGTAAAGACGGTAACGAATTGCTTCGCTTTAACACAAAAGGAAATGATTGACTTGATTTAGCATCGCTAAATTCTTCGTCTGATTCTGAATCAGTAAAAACATCCGTTTGTATTAATAACAAAGAGTCAATATCGTTTACTCTAATTTTTGCAATTTAATTTTTTAAAACATTTAATCAAAAGTTCTCTACAATACACAATTTTCTTTCTGGTCGCGTCGTTTGAAATTTGTCCTCTTGCATATGTTAGTATGTTATTATATGTGTTAATAAGTGATGTAATGTATTCATTTACTTTAGCCTTGTTAGTTGAAAGCGGACGACTTTGAAGTATGCGTTTAGTGCATTTTATAAATGCATTTTTAATTTCTTTAAATATTGCTTCGTTAAATTTTGTATTTGTTTGTACATTTGTATTCATGAGTTTTAATTAAAAAAACTATCAACTGAATTTGGTTTTAACGAAATAACAACGAAAAGAAGTTGGTATATATATGTTTATATATATTATTATTTTTTTTTTTTTTTTTTTTTTGGGTATGTGCATTAATATATTTCAAATAATATTCCTTGAAAATATAATTCAATATAATAAAAATTCAAAAATATAGTTACATATTCATATACATCTTATTATAAAAAATATATATTTATATGTATATGTACATTGAAAAAGTTTATTTAAAAATAGTACTAAAAATAACTGTGCTGGTTTTTGTGTTACCGACTGTTGTTGTTGCATTTAATTTTTGCGGTGTTTCTATGCGCTGCTGTTTCCATGTAATGCTGTCTCCATTTGTTCCTGTTGCCATGCGCTGTTGTGTAATTTTCATATTTTTGTTGTAATTTGGTTGATGCTGATTGCATGTTAGCATCAGGTGATGTATGCGAATTAATATAGTTGACGCATATATATGTATGAGTGCGTACTGACTTTACGCATATTATCAAAAATTTATTATTTTTTGTTTTGTAGTTTTTGTACTTTTAAATTATGCATAGCTGTTGTTATTGTTGTTATTTATTAAGATTTTATATTTTTAATTGTACATATATACATATTTATTAAGATTTTTTATTTTTAATTGTACATATGTATAAGAGTTCGAGTGATGACTGTACTTCTTATTTCCTCAATATATACTGACTGAACATTTTGCATGTTTTATTCTTTAATTAGCAATTGCAATTTTTCTTCTATTATTGTTACTTTTTGGTGATTTTGCACGTTTTTGAACCTTAACTTTTTCGAAATTGTTATTTTTATTTGTATTAATTATAAATGTTTGGTGGTAGTTTCTCTTTTTTGTTTTTTTTTCACAAGTTTTTTAGAGTTCACGTTTAAATTTTATGTATTTGTTTTATACTTATTTAATTTTGAATAATTTTCTTTAAGTTCTTCATTAAAAATATTTTTTTTCATATTTAAAATATGGCGTGTCCTATTTTCCACTCGTCATTAAGTCATTTTTTTTTTTCATTATATATTTCATTATATATCAAATTTTTTTTTTTTTTTGTATTATATGCACAAAATTAACATATTTTTATAAAAATATTTATTTTAATGTAGTATTTTATTGTTCTTTTTGCGCATCAATCCGTTTATTTAATATTTTTTCCACATGTTTCCATGAATTTCGCCACTGTCTTTGTCACAGTGCCGATGCGTTACCGAGACGCCATTAGTTTTTTTTCCAAAAGAAATTTCCACTTTTTTTTCAGAAATGTTACACTTTTATTCAGTTCTTTGTTTTTTATTTTAACTTTTTGAAGTAATTTAAGTTATTTTAAATAGTTTGCCAGTCATATTTAATAGTTTTAATAATTTAATTTTTTCCACTGATCACTAAAATGGCCGATGTGCTCTGCCGTCACGGCCGCCATATAATGCCAGTAACATAGTAAAAGACATCTTTGAGTTTTGAGTGTCGATCAAGAACTGATACTTTACATTTTATTTGGATCGTTCGTCACTATCTTTACACGAAGTTACAGGGTTGTAATTTAGTAGTATAATATTAATATAAATACATGGATGCATTAAACGCGTGCATTATGAGCTGCATTATAGCTGTTTGAGATATTTCTATCTCAATTGTGAGTTGAGTGAAACACAAGATGTAGGTTTTAAAATACTTTAATTCAATTAAATTCTGTATGAAAAAGTGCGCACAGAACAATGTGCAAAGAAACTCAAAATTATAATAATCCAAAATAGAATAGAAAAATGACAAGCAAAAATAGTGTTGCCACATGGCATGAAATTTAAATAAGATTTTGTAGCAAGATTGTGGGAATCCTAAACATCCTGCCCGGTCGAGTCACTGGACTCGAAATCCTCAGGGTCAAGAAGTCGACAGAGTTTCTGCACTGCCCGGGTCATTACGCCATTTGATGTTTGAAGTGTTACATTACTCACCAATCCATCACTGCCCGGATGCACTGCAGTTACTCGCCCTAAGCGCCAATTTGTCGGGGGCAGATTCTCGTGTTTGACCAGAACGATGTCGCCTACCTTCACGTCACTCGAACGTTTCTGCCATTTATTACGAGTTTGCAGCGTAGATAAATATTCATCACTCCAGCGTTTCCAGAAGTGTTGGTGTATCTGGCGCACCCAGAGCCAGGTCTTTAAGCGATTAGCTGGAATTGTACTAACATCAGCTTCGGGAACTGCAAGTAGTGGGGCACCGATGAGGAAGTCTCCTGGAGTTAATGCCAGTTTGTCGTTGGGATCGTCATATAGTGGTGTGAGCGGACGCGAGTTAAGACACGCCTCTCTGCGCGCCGCCAACGTTTGAAGTTGACTGTGCCACATTGCTTGGGTACCGACAAGACGAACTAAGTGGTGTTTTGCGGACTTCACCGCCGCCTCTCAGAGTCCACCTTGGTGAGGGGCGTTGGGTACAATAAAGTGACAGTGTGTCCCCAGGCTCGCCAATGACCTTTGGTTATTTTCGTTCTGCTAGGCTGCCACGTCCTCTTTCAATAAGCGGTTGGCACCAATGAACGCTGTACCGTTGTCGCTGTAGAGGTCCTGACATGGGCCACGTCTGCTGATAAACCGCGTAAATGCATCCAAGAATGCTTGCGATGAAAGATCTTCTACGACCTCAATGTGAACAGCCTTTGCTGTCATGCAAACAAAAATTGCCAAATACGTCTTGACTGTCGTGTGAGACCGTTTGGTACCTACACGTACCACAAACGGGCCACGATAGTCAACGCCGGATGCTAAGAAGGGTCGAGCCACATTGATCCGCTGCCTGGGTAGCGCTGCCATCCGTTGTGGAATAGTTGCACCTCGATGTCGACGACAAACGACACAATTTTGCACGTAGCTTCGGACTGCTTGCCTTCCATTCAAAATCCAATAACGGCTGCGAAGATTTTGAAGCATGAGTTGAGCGCCACCATGGAGAGTTGTATCATGAGCATTTGAATTTAATTCATCATTGCTTAATTTCACCTCAGACGCGATGTTTACCTGATCGTCCATCAACCATTTTGTGCCGCGCCACCACAACTTATGATCGATAAGTTCCAATGCTCCGAGGCCTCGCAGAGCTCGAGGAGAGGAATCGTGGCGCCTTTTAGCGAAGCCACCTTAGTACGGGCAGTGAGCAACGATACGAGAGGACTGCCTTCATCGTCAATCGTCTTCGTGTAGATAACCGCCGCATAGTAGTAGCTTTGCCATTAGCCATTCCTAATCAACGAGGCACTCGAATACGGTTGATGACAGCAAGTCCGTCACGGAATGTGACCCATATGTTGTGAAGGTCAACTGGAAGGGGCGTATCAAAGGCTAGGCCAGCTGACCACAAAGTTTGTATAAATATCTTGCCAGCGATCACAATTGGGGATAGCATACCGGTAGGGTCGAACAGCTTGGCGATTTCACTCAGCACCCGCCGCTTAGTGGGGGGACCGGAAGCTACCTTGAGATCCACTCTAAAAAAGAGCTCATCTGCAATTGGATCCCATCGTAATCCAAGTACTGTTGCCGTTGGAGAATCGATGGTGAGCTCTGCAATATAAGAATTGGTACCAGTTAAGTGCGTAATTACCTCACCACTATTGGAGTTCCATTTGCGTAAGTTGAACTGTCCGGCTGACAAAACTGTACCCACATTGGTAGCTAGTTCTACAGCTTCACACTTAGAGTCACAACTGAAGAGGAAATCGTCAACATAAAATGAAGTCAGGATTGCATTGCGTGCGGCAATCGCTTGATTCTTGTCTGCCACCTTGTTGTGGTTGTCGTACGCACATTGATTAAGCGCACGAACTGCGTTGTATGGGCTGCAAGCCATGCCATATGTGATGGTTGTTAGACGGTAAACAGCAATTTCATCGGTAGGTGATTCTCGCCAAAGAATTCGTTGGAAATCTCTATGGCTTGGAGTTACTAACACCTGCCGGAACATCTTTTCGATATCCGCTGACAGTGCGATGCGGAAGCGGCGAAATCGAAAGAGGATATTAATTAATGAATAGTTGCGCCTACCAGCTGAATGTCATTTAGTGAGACGCTTGTTGTAGTTTGCGCTGACGCATTAAATACAACGCGAAACTTTCCTGCTGATTCTGCGATCACTGAGTCGATTGACACGCTCCATATGACCAAGCGTTAAGTCGCTATTCGCAGCCAGTCGTTGCTCGAGTGAATGGAACTGCCGCAATGCGTTTGTGTATGAATCGCCCAACTGTGGAGCATCAGAATGAAATGGTAAGTGAACGACGTAACGGCCATCAACAGTGTGGGTATGCGTCGCGGAAAATATTCGTGCACACTCGTCTCCTTCATCATATTCATGGGATGGCACCTCCTCAAGCTTCCAAAAATTTCGCACAAGCTCCTCCAAGCGTACCTCCTCTTCGCTTAGCTGCGCGCTGAATGAAAGAGAGGGCAGCGTGGAATTTTGCGCTGCTGATGCTGGCCCAAAGACAACTCAACCAAACCGTGTACGCTGGGCGTGGGGTTCATCAAGGCCACCACTGATGACGTCACTTTCAACTTTAAGACCCCACACATCAGCCCCAATGAGGACATCAATGTTACCAGGAGTGCCGAATTGTGTGTCAGCCAGCTTGAGGTTGGACAAATGTGGCCACTGTGTCATGTCAATGTGCACTGTTGGGATGACCGAGGTAATTGAAGGAATGACAAGTGGATTGATTTTCAACTCATTAAGCGTAAGCGAAACACTGCCTTTTGCCCGTGTGTAAGAATGAGCACCGATCCCCTCTACAGGAACATCGTACTTACTCCTGCGCAAAGATAATGAATTTGCCAAACGATTTGTTATAAAACTTATTTGCGATCCAGGATCGCAGAGTGCACGCGCCGGGCGCTGAATTGTAGAGTCACCAGATGTATAAACTTGCGCCGTAGCCAGAAGAACAGTAGAATTCGCATTGGCAAGGCTGGTGACTGTGGGTGGTTCTAGTCACAAACCCTCTGACGGCAGCGCTGGTGTGGCTGCCACTGGTTGATTAGAATGGGTTGCCACATGGACAGATACGGCTGTGGCTTAAGATGGAGCTTCGCAGCAAAGCAATGAATTATGTTTGCGATGGCAATGTCGGCAATCACCTGAAGGGCACTGCTTCGCTGAGTGGCCAAGTTTCACAGCATTGATGCGCTGCTCGGGTTTCAGCGCTAGCAATGTGACACATTCGTGGTTCGATGACTTCATCTGCAGCTGTAACGTAGGACTTGACAGTACGTGGCAATACTCCAGCGCGATGGTGATCGCGTGGTGATGATTCTGTTCGACTTGACCATGTAACGACCTCAGTACTGAGACTGTGTGCTCGCCTTTCTAGAAATGTGAGCAATTCATCCAAGCGTGGAAATCCTTTGTGGTTTCCTCTGACGCCGGCCTGACGTTGAGCAAGCATGAAACGTGGACTTCGGCCAACTGCTTTTTATTATCGAATCGATTTTTAAGCGCCTGCCAAACATCTTCATATCCACCAGAGTAAACACTACCAATAAGAGGCACTACGCTCGCACTAACCACTTGTCGCAATTTACCTAATTTGCAAGCTTCTGGGTACTGCGTATTATGGACAAGCATTTCAAATGTGTCCCTGAACGCAAGCCAATTTCGCATAGTTCCGCCGAACGTGGGAATCACAAGTGGTTCTAACTTAACCTCAATTTCACGCGCTGCCGAATTGGAACCTGGCGGTAATTTAGCACCCACTAGCAAACGCTTCAGCCTGATGCTTGTGTCTTTGTACGCATCTTCCACTTCTTCCCATGGCTCGTCATGCGCTTCGATTTCCACCTTTTCTGCAGTGCTCACTATCTGGTCATGATGTATAGTGAACCGATCAAAATGCGCAGATAGCGATTTCAGCTCTTGCTCAAGCTGAAATGCATCACAGAAACCCGGTTGTAGGTGACGTACGTGATCATGAATGCGCCTAATGGCTCTTATTGCTGATGTGCGTAGCCTTAATTCCGCCATTCGAATTTGGAGCACCACCAAATAATGTTTGCAGAAAACACGTGTGTTGTGATCTTTTTTGGTTAGGTCTAACCTCAAAATTTGCTCTATTGTACTATTGTTCTGTACGCACTTTGTAACATCTGATATTCCTCACAGGAGGCACCAAAATGTTTGAGATATTTCTATCTCAATTGTGAGTTGAGTGAAACACAAGATGTAGGTTTTAAAATACTTTAATAATTCAATTAAATTCTGTATGAAAAAGTGCGCACAGAACAATGTGCAAAGGAACTCAAAATTATAATAATCCAAAATAGAATAGAAAAATGACAAGCAAAAATAGTGTTGCCACATGGCATGAAATTTAAATAAGATTTTGTAGCAAGATTGTGGGCATCCTAAGCAGTAGCCATGGATTATATGACTTCAAATTTAGATTTTATTACTAGAATTTGTAAGGACGCAAATTAGTGGTCCACATTTGTGCCCTTCACCCTGGGCTGAACATCATTTAATTTCTATTTTTTATTTATTTGCATAATTTGAATTTACTCTGTTGAAGTTAGTTTTACTATTCTTGTTTTTATTATTTTGTTCGATTCAATGAATTCTTTACGCCCCTGAATTAAATCTTAGTTGTATATCAATATGAATTGTATTATTATGGTAATGTAGTATAAGTTAGATTAAGTTGCATAGTCTAAGGAATGCGACCCTGGGGTAGTGTTGAGGAGAACAACACTGAACATACGGCACAGAAGACGCGGTTGCAGCCATGTTAAGCACGCGCTTTCCAAATTTCCGGTCTGTGTTCTTGGCACGTATCTCAGCACCGACGGACGTCTTTTTTTTATCACGGCAGATCACCGACATTGGGGGAAATCCGATAGCTGTAAATACCAAAACGAAACCAACCAATAAAGAACAATTGAAATTTGTAAGTATTGTGATATTTTTATTGTGAAGATAATACCAGGGAGTAGCATTTTGTGCGCTCCCCTCTGTCCACTTCTACTAGTGTCTTCCGGTAGTTGCACTGTGTGTGGTACCGCACTTTCTCGCATTAGCATCTTCAGGGAGTAGCATTTTGTGCGCTCCCCTCTGTCCACTTCTACTAGTGTCTCCCGGTAGTTGCACTGTGTGTGCTACCGCACTTTCTCGCATTAGCATCTTCAGGGAGTAGCATTTTGTGCGCTCCCCCTGCTCACTTCTACTAGTGTCTTCCGGTTTTTGCACTGTGTGTGCTACCGCTCTTTCTCGTATTAGCATCTTCGGAGAATAGCATTTTGTGGGCTCCCCCTATCCACTCCTACTAGCGTCTCCCGGTAGTTGCACTGTGTGTGCTACCTACCCGCCGTAACCACATTGTCCGCGTGGCACTGCGTGTACTCTCCAGGGTTCTGTACACACCTACGTATACACAACCCAACGGCGAACGCTCCCCTGTACGGGGACTCGAAGATTACTGTCAGCTGGGGGTCATTGCAGATAAACAAATTTTCTGTAATCGGACCGCGGACACGGCGAGTGATACCCCGGAGTAAGGTTCGTTACAAATTCTAACTCTTTATCCAACCAGAGAAGACTGGAAGTCGGGTTCGGTAACAGGTAATGCTGGTATTACCATCTTTACCGACGGCTCAAAGATGGAGAATGGAACTGGAGCTGGTCTCTACTCCGAAGACCTGCAGCTAAGGCGGTCGTATCGTCTTCCTGACAGCTGTAGCGTTTTTCAGCCAGAGATTTTTGCTATTGAGAAAGCAGCTCGACTTCTACAAGACAGTACGATTCCGATTTCGAATATCACTATCTTTACTGACAGTCAGGCTGCAATGAAGGCAATAGAATCCAAAATAGTTAGAGATTGTAAAGAAATGTCGTGCTTCACTGATGGCCATTGAGCACCACAAGGTCAGTCTTTGCCTGTTTCCTGGACATAGCAATATTGAAGGGAACGAAATAGCAGATGAAATGGCCAGAAGGGGCTCTGAAATGGACCTTAACAAGGCGGATACCTCTATACAATCTCCGATGTGTGAACTATTTAGGAAAATAGACGAGTACACCATAGCGGTGTCAAATGACGCTTGGACTAACCTAGATGACTGTATAGTTTCACGGGCCTTGTGGTTAAGGTTTGATAGAAAGAGGACAAATGTCCTCTTAGGGCACAACAAATCTGCAGTACGTCTGCTCAGAGTGGTCATAACTGGACATTGTGCTATTGCACCAATGCTTCAACGGTGGCGCATTCCAGCGAGCGGACTGTGCAGAAGTTGTCATGATGAAGAAGATACATAATTGATTCTTCACTTTCTATGTCAATGTCCAAGGCTGCAGATGAGCAGACTCCCATGTTTGGGGTCGCGCTTTTTCAATAGTCTAACAGAGATAACGAAAGTGGAACTATCGGATCTTCTTACCTTCATCCGGAGAACCAAATGGTTCAATAAAGACATTACCTGGACTGCTGACGGAAACCGTGGTTAGAGACGTGCCTCATCCGGGCAATTAAATGAGGGCAATCACAATGGACAATTAAGCCTCAGAGTGGAAGTGCGGATTTATACATATATATACATACATATTATATATATATATTACAAACATGGAAACAATTCAATTTCATATGATTTGTTATGTTGAAAATTAGAATAGATCATCGATCGAATGGTGAGGGTAAGTGCTTGTTGACATTCTTGTGAATTTGTTTTACCGACACCGTCAGTTAGTGCACTCACAGAACGTTTGCTTAAACCAAATAATTGTGCTACTCGCTCGGTTACCAAAGACACATCGCTGGTTTGATCTATTAATGCACGGAGTGCATATGATTTTCCATAGTCATCTATGGCATGAACTATTGCAGTTGCTAGTAAAACATGTGGTTGTGATTTTGTGTGCAAGGATTGTTGGATGTTTAAATTTTTGGTGGAAAATGCAGCAATGTGTGGTGTCGTTTGCCACATTGTTGACAATTTTTTGAGCTATTGCACGCTGCAATCAAATGAGAATGGCTTAAACAATTTAAACAGAATTTCGACTTATCGATGATTGCCTTTCGTTCGAAACAGTCCATAGCTAGAAATTTTGGATATCGTCGAATTAGGTGGTTGTCGGGGCAAATTGCACATTTGATGGAATATTGTTCTGTTGATTTTTTGTGGAAAATGTGATTCGTTGTGTCTCTTTGCTGCTTCGATCGAAATGGTGATTTATTAATAGAATGGTTGTTGTTAGTCGAACGAGCTGAAGAATCGAGTGTAGTGGTTGATTTTGATGATTTAAATTCGATCGACTCAAGCATATGATATCGAATTTCTAAAAATTCACTAAAAGTTTTGAAAGTTGGAATTTCGGTGAATAAGCCCAATGTTTGTTCCCATAATTGATGCATTTCACGCGGTAATTTTTGAATCCAGAAGTGTGCCAGTAATTCATCGCAGTCATCGATTGGTAAATTCAATTTCTTTAATGCTGCTATGCATGACCGAGATGTGTCTAGTAATGCCTTTATGGGCATGTTCTCTAGCTAAATTTGGCTGGGCGATTAATTAGTTCATCTGATGAGTGAAAATAACAGGATAATTGTTATATCGTTTAACTAATAAATTATATGCGGTCATGTAATTGTCATCAGTGATATCTAAATGACGAATGTCATGGTTGGCTTCTCCCGATAATGCGCTATGCAAATAATGAAATTTTCGACACGCGATAGAACACTATGTGAATAAGTTGTTCAAACGCAGCATAAAACGACTGCCATCAGTGTATTTTCCCGAAAATGTTGGTAATTTTATCTCAGGCAATTTGATTGCTGGTTTTATGAGTGTGCCAGTTGGTGGTGCTACAGAACTTGAATCATTTGAAGTCATTTCTACAAAGGGTTTTACAACAGATTTTTCATAATCGTCTTATATAAAGGCATAAGATTCCAGAAAGGCTTCTTCGAACAGGTCTGCTATGTCCTTATGATAATATGTTGTGTCTGGTTGCAAGTTTGAGTGAAATAACCAACGATGATTGTCTTGAAAAACCACTCTTAATACTTTGATGTTTTGTAAACGTATTTCGAAATGTGATTTTGTTCGACGTTTCGGATCAGTGGTTTTTTTTTATGATTCGACAACGCCTCTTTCATCTTTTCTACAAAGTCATATTGTCCTTTAATCAAGTCTTCGGGCGATTGTCCACTTGTTTCTTCTACGTCTGAATCATTTGTCGTAATTAAACGCGATTTAAAGACACAACAATAATACAGTATAAGCCGCTATGTATGCACACATTTACCTTGTGGATTTATTTTTAAGTTAAGTTTCCGCGACGTGAGCAGCTATGTAAACTGCGATGTGAGCCTTGATGTGAACCGCTTGATTTGTCTATATTTGATGACCGGTATTAACACAGCATAGTATTCCTCACAGGAGGCACCAAAATGAATGAGCTCGAAATGGCTTTGATCAGTTTAAATAAATTTGAGAATTTTAGAGGAATACTACACAAATCAATTTTAGCTACATATCAATAGCTTGGTTTAATTTTATAATTTCATTTACAAAAAAGGTTAATAAAATTTATATAAAAAAGAAGCGAATTTGGTTGTTTGGTTCTAAATTCGTGTGCCGCCTGTTTCACCGGATGAACAGAAGAGATCGTAAAAAAAAGAAAAAAAACAGCATATATGTGCGAAAATTTGACATTTTGATTCAATTGACGGACGACCAAACAAACAGCAAAATAGGATAGAAAGCATAGCATAGCAAGCTATGATTCTAAGATTTAGAGGGAACATTAACAACAGATGTACCAACTTAACAAAAAAAACAGAACTCAAATCGGAACGATGGGAGCGCCACACGGTGGTTATTTCGGGAACTTTTTGATCAAGGTGGTATTTTACAGCTGAAATGCGGTAGAGTAAAACAAATGAAGTTTTCAGCAACTTATTTATTGGAAGTTTAAAAATTCCTAGAAAAATATTAAATATGCATTAAATGTAATTAGATAAATTAATAATTCAGAAATAAATTTTACTGTTGTACGAACTTCGGTCAATTCCGCAAACCACCTTCTCTCTTCAATGACACGTCAAAAAGTATTTTAGAAATGTGCCAGCACAGTTAATAGAAATATTCTATTATTTTTCATATACCGGTATCAGTACTACCACATTTTGCCGATTATTTTCTAACACTCCCCCTGGTATGTTCTCTCGAGAACCTACCTTATCTGCATAAACAGAAAGGACGGCAACCGTTGCAGCAGGTCGCTCATATATCCCAGCTACAGTTTTACAGTAGCACTTCTTATTTGTCCTTCGGTTCCTTGCCTGACATCATTGACTCTACCTTTTGGCCAACAAATCCTAGGGCCGTCTGGATGAACGATGTAAACAATGTCGCCAACTTCAATGGGCTTTACGCTATCAAACCATTTTGTTCTTTGCGTAATCATCGGTAGATACTCTAACACCCAACGTCTCCTAAAGGCATCAGCCAGTTGCTGTGATACCAGCAGCTTCATAATTGCATACCCTCACAAAGAGGTTCGACTAAGGATTTCAAACCGATTAAATTTCCTAATAGGAAATGGTTAGGTGTTAAGGCTTCTTCTTCTTCTGGATTCATTGATATATAGGTGAGAAGTCTCGAATTGATTATCATTTCCGCTTCCATGAGGGCGCCACGAAGTAACTCATCAGAAGGTTGATGGGAACGTAGAATCCTTGATAGCACATCTTTTGTCGATCGAACAAGACGCTCCCACACTCCCCCATATGTGAGAAAGCGGGTGGAATAAACCGCCACTGCATGGAAGGGTGAAATTTTTAACTATTTCAGGTTTGTCCATAGCAGCGAATGCGTCTTTTAGCTCCCGCTCCGTGCCCTTGAAGTTCGTACCATTGTCACTCCAGAATTCAACTGGTACGCCTCGCCGAGCCATAAAATTTCATTATGATGCAGGAATCGGTTGATAGTGAATAGGCCACCTCTAAATGCACCGCTCTTGTGGTCAGGCAAGTCAACAATACACCATACCTCTTTTCTTTGCTTCTGCTTACCGATACCAAAATGGGCCCGAAATAATATAAAAATGGTAGATAGAAGGGAGTAACTCTGGGCGATGGTAAACGTGCCATTCTCGGTACTGGAGGTTGCGCCTTACTGTTAAGGCATACTTGACAACCACTACGTATTTTGTTGACAACAGTTCGGAGCTTGGGAATCCAGATCATCTGGAGGATTTCGTTCACAACCGTCTCTGAGCTGTCATGATGATACTTTATGTGGTAATTCATAACTATCAGTCGAGTAATGTGATGGTCTTTTGGTAATATGATGGGATCTTGAAGGCCTATGCGACATACCCTTCCTCCAAGCCGAAGCAAAAATTAATCATCCAGATATGGAGAGAGTTTGTAAACTGAACTTAACCTGTTTATAGGTTTCTTCTTTGCGAGCATTATAATTTCTTCGCCGTAATGAGCATCATTCCAGAGTAGCTTTTCAGCAATCTTAATATCGTCATGAGTAGGTGCGCCTCGAATTACTGAGTTGGCTCTGCAAAAATATTTCCAAATGCGTGTGTAGAAATTAGTGATAATTTCTTTCTTTTTGAAATAAGAACAGGGACTATTATTCGATTTAAACGTTATAAATTACTTTTAATGATTCATAGAAATAGGATTAATTTTACAAAATAGAAAAGAATTAATGTATGTAGATCAGAGTCGAGTGATCTTCAGCTACTACTCTATGATTACGGGCAGGCGGCTTATATATATATCCGTCGCTGCCGTTAAATTACATAGAGATGTGAAAATAATGATAAATTTAAATGTAGAGAGTACTAAAATACTTAGTTCTATTACAATATTCTATTAAGGTATTTCAGTATGCGTTTAATACGATATTATAATATAAGTAAAAGGTTACAATTCAATAGAATAATAAATAGAAAATACAATACAAAATTTAATGAAAAAGAAAAAGGATAGTCCATTCGGAACTGGTTCCAACATAGCGGCCCCCTTGCACGAGTGCAATATCCATGAATGATTGAAGCTGCTGGAGCGTTTGCACAGCCAAGTTGAATAGACCATAGGCGCGGCGGCTGCGGCATATGGGTTTGAACCCGTCCAAGGGGTGGTTACACAGGCTGAAGTTTTATTTGATGTTGATCGAGATTTGACGAGATTCTTAAGCTAGAAACGCATATCGGCTGCAATGGTGTGTAGCTCTCTGGCTTATTCGTGGCATAGGGTTATATTTATAGTACGTATGTTGGGTGTTGCATCCTCTGCGAGTGCCGCATTGTGTAATGCGCTCGAAGGCGAGTGTGCTTCAGCTACCACCGCACTTGGCATTGATACACATTGGCACATCGGTTTTTCCGATTGTCTGTAAAAAGAAAACAAGAATTAGTAAAAAGTAAGAACAAGCAAGAGATGCTGATGATGAAATGTTAGAGAGAGTATGAATAGTATTCTTTGTTTGAGAACCTGTGGTTGACTACCACTCAAAAGAGTTCTGAAAATTTAGTAGGAAAAAAGGCTCGGGTAGAGTAAGATTGCTTTTACTGTGAGCAGGGTAAGTATTCTGTTTTGAGTGCGAACGTCGGCTATATGAACAATTTGTCGGGCCAAATAGAGTTTGGAAGTAATGATGTTGGTATCGGTAAGCTTAATGTTGGCAGAGGAGCCACTTAACCTTTTGCAAATAAGAGATGAAAGGAATCGGAGGTGTCCTTCTCTTGTGAAAAGGCAAGCACAGTAAGCTTTTCCCGTCTTTGAGTTCTAACCGCGGAAGGCTTATTGTATGCAGGGGAGAAGCCACTTGATCTTTGGCGACCAGGGATGAGAGGATCGGGGTTGTCCTTCCCTTGAGTGTGTATGCAAAGACAAGCGCAATAAGCTCGTTCCGACGCGTAACAAAAATCCAGGGGATTGGATTTGTTTGCTCGGCGTAAACTGAACTGAATTTCCGAATCAGATTTTTTGTTTAGTGGCTAACCGTTGGGGTTCTAACCGCGGAAGACTTATTGTATGCAAGGGAGATGCCACTTGACATTTGCCACCCAGAGATGAGAGGATCGGGTTTGTCCTTCCCTTGAGTGCTTATGCAAAGACAAGCGCAATAAGCTCATTCCGACGCATAACAAAATCCGGGGATTGGATTTGTTTGCTCGGCGTGAACTGGATTCATCGAGAGAGTACGATGTTTCCAAATTAGAATTGATACATCATAGGCGATAGCTACCCTGCCGGAGAGAACAGAAGAATAGTTTGTAGCATATTGTCTATGTAAACGAGAGTTTACTTTCGTATGTACAACATTCTTAAAAAATGTGTAGTATTGTCATGTTTTAAATTATTATAATGATCGGAAATGTGTAAGCGTATTTATAATATTTGTGTGTTCATTGGATTATATTTCTTGCTATATATACGTATGAGTATACCAGAGAGTTGTGAAATTTATTTACTTTTTTTTGAGATGTACTAACCCAAATGAACTATTATGTGATTTGATACGTTAGTGTACGTAAGAAATGAGATTTTTTTTTTTTTTTTGTAAACAAGCAAACGTCAGTGCCCTAGTGCGAGCAAACGTTTGTACAAAATTGCGACCAAAACGTTTGTGCATAAAATCAAGGAAACGTTCGTGCATAAGGGAGAGCAGACGTTGTGCATTAGCGCGAACAAACATTTTGACCTGTTGGTTCTAAACGTGTAAATAAATGTTCATGTTAGCGTTTCTTTTATAGAAACGTTAGTGCTTTAGGAAGTGATGTTTGTTCACGTTCATAACAACAAAGCATAAGCTGCAAGCTTTTAATGTACGTATATAAGGTTGTAATTGAAAATATTAAATTGTATCGAAAACGAATCAACGAGAATGAGATTAGAGTTTGAGTTACAGGAACGAAAGGAATCGAAACCTGATTTTTGGTATTTACTATACTAAACGTGAGTAGAGGAAAGAAGAGTTCATCTTGTACATATGTATGATGAGAATTAATTTACACCAAATTTGTATATAATGTACGAGCAAACGTTCGTATATAAGTGCGAGCAAAATTTTGGTGCTAGCGTTGAGACAAACAAAAGCTTCGGGCTTACGATGTATGTATGTATAGAGTGAGAAAGAGAGTGTGATTATCTTAAATGAAATTGCACTTTATTGTAATTGAACGAAACAACGATAATGAGAGATGATGTTACCGGAACGAACGGAATCGAAATGTAATGTTTCAGAGAATGAATGTGAGTAACGAAAATCGGAAAATTAAACCATTGCGAGTTTTTCTAGTAAATATGTACGAAGATCGATGTAACAAATTTGCGCCAAATTTTATGCATGTATATACAGAAATTTCTGCTGTATAAACGTATATATTTTATATAAAAATGAACAGTTTTGCAGCGGTTTTTTAAACTATCAACCGTTTTAACTGTAAATTTTATCGGGTTTTCATGATATTTCCTTCCTTTTTTGAAGGTTATGCCAACATCATATATATAATGTGTATAAATAATTTTTCACCAACTTACTCTGCCATTTCCTAGGAAGGATCTTACTCTGTATAGTTGTTGTTGTCGTAGTATCTGACTCCATCGAAGAGTTGCAGGCGTTGAAGATGCTGGATGCTTGCTGTTATTAGGGTTTCCACACCTGTTATTGTTGTTGTATGGGGCTCGAGTCAAATAGCTGCGGGGGTTGTGTTGCTGACTCCAAACAAACGTACAATTAGCGAAGCAAATTAAAAATCCTATGAATCAGCTGCGCGTTTTAGCGCTTTTATTGTTGTTTTTGGTGGTGGTGCCAGAAACTGATACCGTACTTCAAGTTGCCCGCTGTTTTTGTGAGGCTTTAGAAGTTTCAAGTTTATTTTATGAATTTTTTGTTCTTTGTAGTTGTTGTTGTGATGTAGTGTAGGTTTTAAATGCTGCTATTTAATAGTATTTTAAGTTCATTTATAAGTTTAAGTTATTTTAAGTTAATTTAGGGTTTCAAATTATTTCAAAATTTTAAAAGTTACAAAATGTTTGTTTTATTAATTTTAAATGCCCATTACTAATAGTTAATAGTTTCGACGTTGATATCAACTTTTGTATTGTATGAAGTAATTTTATTACTGCAACACACTCAAATCACTTTAAATTAATTGTTTAATACGTAATGCAAATTAAATCTGGGTTTGAATAGCTTATTTGCTTAAATTTAATTGAAATTAATATAGTTTTGACAAATTTTATTCCGTTTTGCACTCGCTGCTTCTCGCCTTTTCTCTTTTACGTTCGTGAAGGTTTTGCCATATTGCTAGAGATGTGCGCTTTGCGATGATCATGCAGTGTTGTTAACGTTAAAATTTATTATTGTATATTTTGCGAACGGCTCGACTTATGCATTTGGTTTTGAGTGTATTTTGCGCGGATTCGGAGATACGGATCCCCGATCCGGCTCGAAGGACCATGTAGAAATTAGTGATAATTTCTTTCTTTTTGAAATAAGAACAGGGACTATTATTCGATTTAAACGTTATAAATTACTTTTAATGATTCATAGAAATAGGATTAAGTTTACAAAATAGAAAAGAATTAATGTATGTAGATCAGAGTCGAGTGATCTTCAGCTACTACTCTATGGTTACGGGCAGGCGGCTTATATATATATCCGTCGCTGCCGTTAAATTACATAGAGATGTGAAAATAATGATAAATTTAAATGTAGAGAGTACTAAAATACTTAGTTCTAGAAATAGGATTAATTTTACAAAATAGAAAAGAATTAATGTATGTAGATCAGAGTCGAGTGATCTTCAGCTACTACTCTATGGTTACGGGCAGGCGGCTTATATATCCGTCGCTGCCGTTAAATTACATAGAGATGTGAAAATAATGATAAATTTAAATGTAGAGAGTACTAAAATACTTAGTTCTATTACAATATTCTATTAAGGTATTTCAGTATGCGTTTAATACGATATTATAATATAAGTAAAAGGTTACAATTCAATAGAATAATAAATAGAAAATACAATACAAAATTTAATGAAAAAGAAAAAGAATAGTCCATTCGGAACTGGTTCCGACAGCGTGCGATTTGTATAACTATTGCTAGAACCCTAAGAAAATGATTCCACCTTGAGAAACGCTCAGGGTTTACTATTAACGGGGAGTAATGTAGTCCTTCGCGATGGCAGCCAAAATACTGACCCTTAGTTCCTCTTTACACTGCGTTGTAATTACTTCTTCTTTTGGCCACTCATTCCGATCTCGCTTCAAAAAGGAGAGTCCAATGAACCAACGGCTTTCACCGGAAAAATCTGGTACTGCCTGCCATTTAGTAGCGTCATCAGCCACGTTTTTTACAGTTAACACCCAGCGCCAATCAGCCATCTCAGTCAACTCCAGTATCTCACTTATACGAAAAGCGACAAATTGAGAATAACAACGGTGATCTGAACGCAACCAGAATAGAACTGTCCGACTGTCTGTCCATAACGTCTGATTGGTAATTTGAAGAAAGTGAGATGAAATAATATTAGCAGCTAATCTGGCACCTAATTGATAATATTTTCAATGGTGCCACCCTTGCCTTACTGCCGAGAAGTATGCAGCTAATATTAGCACCATTGGTGATGCGTAAGTAGCATACAGCAGCGTATCCGTTTTCGCAAGCATCAACAAACGTATGTAACTCGAGAAAGGAATATTGATTAGGTACAGATCGAAAATAACAACAGGGAATTTTAATACCTTTGACTTCGGAAAAAAGTTGGATCCATCGAAGCCATTTGGTATGCTGATCATTAGGAATACATTCGTCTGTCCAGTATATCGTCAACGTGATGGTTATCATATATACACTGAACCGCTCTAGGGTACTGGTCACGAAACTCTTCAGTGTTTGCATTCTTAACGTATTGCGTAGAGCAAGGTGAGCCGATAGCACCAAAAGTCATCGCAAATATTGTAGGTTGTATATTGCCCGGTTCGTACCACAAAAATTGCTGAAAGTTTTGGCCCTCTACCCTTATTTTTGCCTGGTGAAACACTTTCTCAATATCACCAGTTATGCCACCAAACGCTGCCGAAACTGCGTAGTACAGAAATTAAACAGGCTAGCTGATCAGCTCCCTTCAGCAGCATTGTATTAAGAGATACACCATGGGTTTTAGCAGCTGCGTCCCATACCAAACGAATTTTACCAGGTTTATTAGGGTGAACACACTGGAAATATAGGCAGATATCTCGTCTGGTGGAAGTTTTCTGGCACACCCTTTGGCCAGATAGTTTATTATTTTCAAACGCAGAGCCTCAGCTAATGCAGGATCTTTCAACTTGCAAACATTGCACTTTTCGCTCAGCTAGTGAAAACTATTAGGATGCGTTCTGTTTTGACTTCTCCACAGTAAACTTGTTTCAAAGTGTATAATTCCCTGACGTTCGAAATAAGAATTTCTATTTTTTTTTTTTCTTAAACGTTACAAATTCAGGGTTTTATTTAATTAAAAATGAATACAATATGATTTTGATGCGATTCGGGTTCGCCGAGTTAATTATGTAAATATGAATAGTAAAAATAATAAAAAGAATTATGTGTGGGCGGCTTTTATAGCCGTTACCGCTGGAAGAAATGAAAAGCTTAGGGATATATATATACATTGAAAGCTTAAGACTAGTACTAGGTTGAATTCAGTTTTTAGTACAAGTACTAGAATTTTCTAATTTACAAAATAATAGAATGGTGGCAAATTTACAAATAAGTACAAGTAGGAAATTTTAGTTCATTTGGAACTGGTTCCAACATGGCGGCCCCCTTGCACGGGTGCAACGTCCATAGTTTGTTGAAGCTGTTGAAGCGTCTGCACGGCGGACTTAAGCAGACAGTGGGCTCGTCGACGTGTTGTTTCTAGCCCGCCGGCAATGCGGCGTATATTTTTGGACCCGTTCAAGGGGGCGTTCACATTATTCACACGACGTGATGCTGCTTGATATTGAACAGATGCGCGCCGGGACGTAGATGACCGGGCACGTCCATGGCAAGAACAGTCTGGTTTGAATGAAACTTTCCTTCTGGCTATACGGTGCTGTCGTTGACGCGCATGTTGGGTGATGCGTCCTCTGTTGTTGGTGTCTTTGTGGAGCATGGTGTGGTGTGCTTTGTGGCAAATTCTGCAGTCGTTTGGAGAGTCATCCAGTGGCGTGGGTGCGTGCCAGGCAATTAAAACAATAGTTGTGTTTTCTTACAACTTCCGCACGCTGACTTGGCGGCATGACGCGGAAGCTTCTGCAAAAGCGCAGCGAGTGATAACGGAAGCACACCTGACACTGATGTACGTCAGCACTGCGTTCTTTCGGTGGTCTGTGAAAGGGAAAATAAAAATATTAGTGGGTGACAAGCAGGGGATGCTAAAAGAAAATGGTTGCATTAAACTCATCGAGTGGAGATTTTATCAATGTATAACTAAGACAGTATGGGTGAGAAGAATTAGGTGGGTCTATGCCAGAGGTAATACACATAGTTTGACGACTGGTCGTCGCGTCAACCCGGTTGATGTTCGGACGTCAGCGACGCGGATGTGATTATCGGAGCCTTTATAGAGCTTCTCTATTCGACCGAGACGCCATTCATTTGGGGGTAGGTGATCGTCCTTGATAACGACTAGTTCACCTTCTGCAATGTCCTTCTGAGGGTGTTTCCATTTGTATCGTTTATGCAGCTCCTTGAGGTACTCATCCTTCCATCTTCGGCTGAATTCATGGTGGAGGACTTTGATTTTTTCCCAGCGATTCACCAGAGATAGGTCCTCAGCGTTAGGCTCAGGGAGTGATAAGAGCGGTGCACCACGAAGGAAATGTCCGGGAGTGAGTGCAAGGAGTTCTTCTGGATCCTGAGAAATTGGGAAAAGAGGGCGAGAATTAAGTGCGAGAAGAGTTGCAAATTCTTCAAAGGTGAATCTGTGTTTCCCTGCCACTTTCTTCAAATGCGTTTTGAAGCTTTTGACAGCAGACTCCCACAGTCCGCCCATATGAGGAGCATGTGGTGGAATGAACACCCAATCAAGACCTTGAGCTGCGTATTTGATAGAGATGTCTGCGGAAATTTCCTTTAGCATTTTTAGGAACTCTTTGCTAGTGGCACGCTGAGCTCCAATGAAGGTTGTTCCATTATCCGTCATGATTTTAGCAGGGAGACCTCTCCGTCCAACAAATCTGGCGAATGCCGCTCTAAAAGCCTCTGTTGTGAGATCAGAACATAATTCCAAATGCACAGCTTTTGTAGAGAAGCAGACAAAGACTGCCACGTATCCTTTCAAGTAGGGAGACTGACGCAGAGTTGAGGATTTGATTTGAAAAGGCCCAGCGAAATCGATGCCTGTAGTAGTGAATGGTAGCGAGAAGGTACAGCGATCGGGGGGCAAGGCCGCCATAATTTGAGTACGGATTTGCTGTTTGTATATAGTACAGATTTTACATTGAAAAATGCATTTTTTGACTTTCGCTTTGAGTCGTGGAATATTAAACTCTTGACGGGCTAGACGAACCATTAACCTCTGTTCAGCGTGTAACAGGGTTGAATGTAAAAAGTGGAGATATAGGAGACAAAAACGTGAGTTTTCTGGCAGTATGATAGGATGTCGCTCATTGTGACTCAGAACAGAATGTACAAGACGGCCGTTCACTCTCATAAGGCCTTCTTTAATTTCTTGCTAATTTCGGTAAATGTCATGTTATGTTTGTAAGTATATAATATTGAATATTGTGAGACTGTACTTTTTTTTTTTTTTTTGTTTAACTAAGTCTCATGCAAAAATGATAATTGCTTCACTTACTGTGACATTCCTCTGAGATTTTTTTTGCTTACTGCGGCGGACGAATTTTGCCCTGTTGGTTGCGTATTTGGGTTCATGTTGTATTTTGCTGCTGACTTATTGTTGTTGCCGTTGATGGTTCTACTGCTGTTGCGGATGATGAAGTTGTTGTTGTTGTAGCTGGTGCTGTTGGTGACGTTTCAGCTGCTGTTGCGGTTGATGAAGTTGCTGTTGTTGTAGCTGGTGCTGTTGGTGACGTTTCAGCTGCTGTTGCGGTTGATGAAGTTGCTGTTGTTGTAGCTGGTGCTGTTGGTGACGTTTCAGCTGCTGTTGTGGTTGATGAAGTTGCTGTAGCTGGTGCTGTTGATGCTGGTGGCACTGGCGATAATGCAGTAACTTACTGCGCTTTATTTTAAGCCCTCTAAGATACGTTTCCCATGATTTGAAATTTAACTCTCGCACTTTTTAACCTGACGCTTTTTATTATTTGTTACTGCAAATGTGACGCTTTGTAACCGTTTGAGGCTCGCTGTTGAGTGAACACGAAAACTTTTTGAATTTTAAAATTTTGTGCTTTATCGCGCAACCACTGCACCACTACACTTTTTACAATCTTTTTTTTTTTTTTATTAAATTTTCTCGTTGTTCTTTCGCTGGATGTTCTTCGTTTTGCAAATATTTAAAAGAATGATGGCGTCCGATAGCCAGTGTTGCGTTTTGTTGTTTTTTATTTTTGTTCTAAATATTTGCGAACGGCTGAACGGCTCGAAGGACCATGTATAATTCCCTGACGTTCGAAATAAGAATTTCTATTTTTTTTTTTCTTAAACGTTACAAATTCAGGGTTTTATTTAATCAAAAATGAATACAATACGATTTTGATGCGATTCGGGTTCGCCGAGTTAATTATGTAAATATGAATAGTAAAAATAATAAAAAGAATTATGTGTGGGCGGCTTTTATAGCCGTTACCGCTGGAAGAAATGAAAAGCTTAGGGATATATATATACATTGAAAGCTTAAGACTAGTACTAGGTTGAATTCAGTTTTTAGTACAAGTACTAGAATTTTCTAATTTACAAAATAATAGAATGGTGGCAAATTTACAAATAAGTACAAGTAGGAAATTTTAGTTCATTTGGAACTGGTTCCAACACAAAGCGATCTCCAACTCTTGCAGTATGCTGTCGTAGTAGCTTAGTCGCATATTCGTCTTCTTTCGATAGCATTGGTGTCCACTGGGATCGAACATCCAGATTATCTATTGTATTTGGAGTATGAATGTATAAACTCGTAATTGTGACTAACTGCATATCTATCATACGCGCCATTTTTTTGACATTCACAGCTATTCTATCTCGAAAAGCGCCAAAAATACTATAAGAATTGATCTGTCAAATAATTTTCATAATTTTACAAAAGTGTTTTACTATAGCTGAAAATGTCGAATTTCGTGCCAACAAAACAAAATTTGCGGGAAGTTTTAATTTGCTTCTTCCATTTAAAGAAAAACGCAACTGAAGCACATCGTTTACTCACTGAAGCTTATCCTGACTGTGCTATAGACGTTAGAATGTGTCAGGTGTGGTATACCCGTTTCAAAAGTGGTGATTTTGATGTTGAACACAGGGAACGTTCAGGCGGCCCGAAAAAGTTCGAAGATGAAGAATTGAAGGCATTACTCGAAGAAGATTCATGTCAAACGCAACAAGAACTTGCAGAATCTTTAGGAGTTGATCAATCAACCATTTCTAAACGATTAAAAGCATTGGGAATGATTCAAAAGCAAGGAAATTGGGTGCCGTACGAATTGAAACCGAGAGACATCGAACGACGATTTTTCACATGTGAACTGCTGATTGCACAACAGAAAAGAAAGGGTTTTCTGCATCGTATTGTGACTGGCGATGAAAAGTGGATACGTTACGATAACCCAAAGCGTAAAAATACATGGGGACCGCCCGGACATACATCAACATCAACGGCAAAGCCGAACATCCATGGATCCAAGCTCATGCTGTGTATTTGGTGGGATATGAAAGGTATCGTGTATTATGAGCTGAATGAAACGATCACTGGCGACCGCTACCGACTACAATTGATGCGTTTGAGCCGAGCATTAAAGGATAAGAGGCCAGAAGATGAGAATAGACACGACGAAGTTATTCTTCAGCACGAATCCGTATGCCACCAGAAAGATGGGAAAAGGTTGTGGCTAACGATGGACAATACTTTAAAGAATAAATTTATAATCTCTTTTTCACAATAAATGTCCAAACTACGAAAAAAATACTAAATATAATCACAATCGCAAGCAAGAAATGCGTTATACCCTATTGCATCGTGTCGTTTTGCTAGCATTCCCTTAATCTTCCAGCCAAGACGTGTTTTTTCAGCTTCGGGTTCGCACTCAACACCTTCTCTGGATTTTAAACTCAGTTCAAGCCAACTATTGTTCAAGCCTATAAAAAGTTTAGGCATAGCATTGACGTATGAAAATAAAGCTATTCCTCTAAAGTGCCGATACTTTCATTGTAGCTTCGCGGCATCCAATGTTTGTGGAGGCAAATCAAGCCCCTTTACAGTATGTATATTAGGGTGCCATTAAGGTATATGGAGAATTTTTTCTATCCAAAAGTGGGCTGGGACTTGCTTATCTATTAAAATGAACGTCGAGTAACTCGAAACACTCGCAAGCTCTCGAAAGTTCTATTTACCCAGAAATTATAAAATTTAAATTATAAATTCGAAAATCAAAGTTTACTAAGTTATGTCTGCAATTGTGAAAATGAATACGAATACCAAACGCCAGAAGATTATGCTTAACCCATTATGGACGATTCATCGAAATCGTTGTGATAACTTCATGATTTTTTATGAAGCGACTATTGAGATCCCACTGATCTCTTTCAGCCAACTGAAAAAATTTTAGAACGTGTAGGTTATCAAGGGCAGCCTGTTGCGAAAAAGCAACGACCGGTACACCGGGAATATTTCAAATGGTAAAATCAATCAAATGGTCTTTAGTATTACATTTCGAATGTTAGTAACACGAATATGATTTAAAAAAAAAATAAAAAAATATTTTAATAACTCTACGAGCTATTTAAAAAAATTAATTTGTTTAAACCCTTTTTAACATAAAAAATAAAATAAAATTACAAGGAAAATTTTGAAGCCAAGAGTTCAAATTATCATTTAAGTAAATACTTAAATGGGATACGCATAGTCTTTGAAGCTGGTATTGCGAAAACGCAACGGCAGACGAAAATGGGTTAATGGAAAACGACGACTAAGAATTAAAGAATAACATTTTATGATTATCTCCCAAAATTTTGGAGTTGATACGATAGTTTATACGGAATTTTCTTGCTTCTCAACTTTAAACGTATTTTTTTTCTAAATGCTGCTTTCTTAAGCACTTTTCAACCTATCAAGCTGAAATTGGTACACATATTATTCTGATAACTATATTTCTGAAAAATACACAAATTAATTCCAATTTATATGGTGAAAAATTCCTAATTTTTTCGAACAAATTTTTTGTAAACGCTCTTCAAAGTTAGGAACTCTCAATTTGAAATGTTTGTCCTAGTACCATTAGATTTAAAAAGTTAAAAAATAAATATAGAATAGAAAGAGTAGTCGAGTATTTGTAAATTTAGAAAAAATAGTTCTATTTTTTTGGCAATGCTTTTTGGAATTTTTCCAGCACCAGATGATGCGACGCGTTAGATTTACAAACAGAAGGGGATATGCGAAACCGGGTTAATGAATTTTTCATTCCTATTTTTAAAATTAAATTTATAATCGAAAAGAAGTGCTTATCAAAATTACATTTTGCAGTGGTATTGATAATATTATTTAGATTTTTTTATGAAAATCACGTGCCTTTCTATTTCCCAACTTCGTCAGTATTTCCCTATTTACTTTTTTTGGAAATTTAATAGCTTTTAGCTAGACAACTTCACTACTAGTCAATAGATTGTCAAACTGCCATAAAATCACTTGATATTTATTTACTATCTCTAAGGTGGTCGCTAACTGCCGACTATCTCCTAAAGAGATATCGGAACGGCTCAAGGTACACCGGTATTGGGTACCAGGGCACAAGGACATTCCAGGCAATTATGAAACCAATGAGCTGCCAAGGCTAGCCACAACATTCCCTATTTCTCACATAACCCTATTAGTAACGTAGTGGTAATAATTTCTCCGCAATTGCCTAGCTCTCATCAAACGTTGGCTGGCATCTTTAGGTCAACTCTTCTTTGACAATCCAGCTGATCTCGAATCTTAATTAACTTTTATTTTGATTATGCAGGTGTTACTATTTTTTTAACGAATAAGTAAAAAAAAGGCAGTTGTGCGGACATTTGTACATTTGTAAAACTTGCCAGATTTAATCTGGTAATTTCAGCTTATTTTTTCTTTTATTTTGGAGCTCTGGGGGCACCACTTCCCTTTATTCAATTGACCTGAATTTTTACACAGATTTTTTTTTTGAATAAAACGACCCGATCGTTCAATGAAAAAAGTTTGGTGCTAGCAAATGTAGTTACTTGCACTCCGCTGCCATATAGTGTGACCGGTAAAACCCGAAATAAAATTGAGTCCATATCTTTGCCGTATGTGTTATAGGTTATACTGAGAGATTAGATGCCGTCGTGGTTTCCTTATGCATCAGTGGATAGTGTAGCTGCTAGCAGCCATATGCATTGATGCAATAACGGTAGATGTGAATTGGGTAATGAGCCTTCGGGCATATACGGCATAACTTGTAAGTCAGAACTAGCTTCTATATCCCAGCTCTATCTGCGTCTTTAAAGTGCTTGCAATCAGCAACAGCAGCACAGTCACCTTTACAAATTACACACATAATTGTAGTGGCAGGTGGGTCGGTGAATGCATGTACATTTATCACACCACGTCTTTTAACTGGTGTTTGAACCTGTTTCGTGGAAGCAGAAGGAACGATGACATTTTTGACACCTTGCGCAAATTGAAACAACCAGTTGTTGAAATACTCCAAATTGCACGATGACAACAATAACTTGTGCATTCCCCAAAATGCTCTAAGCAAACTGGGTAGTTTTGCAACCAACTCTTGCTAGGGATTGTTAAGATGATCAAGAAGATCTGATCTTTTCTGAAAAAGCATTTTGTTGCATTTATATAAAATTTTACATATTGCCTAATTTTGTAACTTTATTAAAAATATTTTATTTTTTTTTTATAATGATTTTTAAAGCCCCTGAAGGTTATCTCCAGGAAGTTCCCTAAAAAAAAGGAGTCTTGCGGAGAGCACGATATCTCTGGATCGGATCATCCAAAATAAAAAAACCAAAAAGATTTAGTTAATGAAAAGAATTTTTAAGTAGTAATTGATCGAAGGAATAATCAAAATATCATTTTTAACAAAATGGCGGTTTTACAAAAAACAAATTTTGATTTTTGATGAAATTTTGGGCTTTAAATTGTTTATAAAATGATGAATATTTATTGGAAAAATATGTAAATCCTTCAATCAAGTATTAAAAAATATATTTATAAAGCTTGTGTAAAAATTTGAGACTAGTCGGTTGAGCCGTTTTCAAGAAACCTTGCTCACCGACTTTGAAAATACAGTTTTGTGAAAAACACGTTCAAAGTTTTAAAAGTTCTTTACCCATAGTGAATTCATCTTTAGAAATATGCATGTAGCTTCAAGAATAGCTAGAAGGCCATTTGGTGAGCGTGGATATGAAGAGAATAGAAGTGAGTGCATTAAATCCTCCATTCTGTTCTCCTTTTGCGTGTATGATGCTGCCCAAAATTGCTTAAATCCTTGTTTCGCTTTTCCTGTGCTTCTTCTGACATCATGCCAATTGGGGGAGGGGCATGATGGGGTACGATGTCAGCACCGTGGTTAATATTTACAAGCTGTAAAACTTTGTTGCCTTGGGTTTTAGAGGTAAAATTAGATAACGTTATGTTGCAGTTCTTCCACTTTTCCACTACTTTGCTTATGAAGCTTCTCAATTTTTTTTTTACTTCTCAGCACTGCTCCTCATCACATTTTATTTCGCCTAGTATATTATCAAATACGTGGGCCTTCACAACCGAAAATGTTCCAGTAGAGAAATTTTCATTGTACCAAATTAAAAAAAATTTGCGTTTGGAAACATTCATTGTGTTTAAAAAAATATAATAACCAATAAACAGGCAAGAACGGGCAGATCATTTTGGTTGTTTCACAATAGCAATAAGCCAAGTTAATAAACAAAACAAGAATTGAACCGGATCCGCTTGGATCCCGAAAGATGCACTCCACGAAACTATAGTATATAGCACTTCAAATGTGCTACCACAAATGTTAACTACTACAATTTATTTCTATTAAATTAGATAAACACAGGCCAAAAACATTTATTTTTAGTAAATAATTACCTTCTGCTTTCAATAAAAACTTTAACTTATAAAATTTATTAATCAACTAATTTAATATTGATAAAAACACACACTGGGTAATTAGTGTCCAAATTTGTTCAATGCACTTGCTGCAAAGGCAAAATCTCATTTTTGACAGATTTGTGGGCTGAACGTATTAATGCGTGTCGCAGGCGGTCTAAATTTTATCCATTGGAATACCCGCATAACTGCTTAGTCTGCTCATAAGTTGCGATAAAAAGGGGCCATTCATCAAGGGTTCCATTAAATTTAGGGAGTTCCTTTGTGATACTGTTGCGCGCAGCTAATTGAGCGCGGGTCAAGTTATGATTTTCTGTAACACGATTGGAAACTTTCGCCTAGGTAGAGTATGTGTGAGTTGCGCCAAAGGATCCGGGTAGCCATTGTGGGTTAGTGATTTGATTGGACCTTGCGTTAATTTGTTGTTCCAAGGCGACGAGCCTTACCATTACCAAATTTAGCAATGGTCGACCAGACTGGTTTTCTGCAGTTACACGAGTTAAGCTTGGCTCAAATTGCGGTGGTGTATTATGAACGTCAGCATTGGTATTTACCTTTTTCGTTTGTAGTTTTCTGCTTTATATGTAAAACTGCTTATCCAATTTTTGTTGGTGGTCAACGCTAGCAGAAGTACAGTTGTGTAGGCGATCAAGAAGCCCAACTGCTTCAGAATTCTTTCCTGTTAGTGTTGCAGCTGTAGCGGCTTTTTCTGGACTTTGCGAATCAATTATTGTGCTGGACAGAAGAGCCGTGCAAGTTGCACAGCGCCAGTCAAAGTGTTCTATAGCAGCGGTGACACCAACACAACTGAAGTTGTACCATCCATCACAATTGTCGCCGCAAACCATGCGAATATTGTTGACATCGTTGCATAAACGTTTTCGCGGCTTCTTGGGTTTTGTGCATAATGTTGAGAAACTCCGTAAGGTAAACGAAGAATTTTTAAAGATGTTAACATATTTTACAGATGGAACGCGGTAGAGTAAAACAAATGAAGTTTTCGGCAACTTTTATTGGAAGTTTAAAAATTCCTAGAATAATATTAAATATGCATTAAATGTAATTAGGTAAGTTAATAATTCAGAAATAAATTTTACTATTGTACGAATTTCGGTCAATTCCGCAAACCACATTCTGTCTTCAATGACACGTTAAAAAGTATTTTAGAAATGTGCAAGCTCAGTTAATAGAAATATTCTATGTTTTTCATATACCGGTATTAGTGCTACCACATTTTTCCCTTTGCTGTAAAATACAACAGTGTATCTTGGGCAACCCCATTTTATTTGAAGTGATGTAGGTTTTTTCCGTCAGCAAAAACCTACATCACTCTCTTTTGCTCAGTATTAATTTTTCAAAGCAACAACAATTTCATTGTTTGACAGCAAAACGTTGATCGTGTAACATCGCCCTTAGACTATGCTCTGCGTTCTTAAGCGACTGGTTATATTGGTGCTCGGTGTTCGTAGTGATGATTCGATACAAGTAAATACAAGTAAAAACTCTTTTTCATTCGATTCAAGTACTTTTTTTACTCGATGCTATAACATAAGTATTTTACTTGGTATCGGAAAAAAGTGTCAGTATCGAATACTCGATACTTTTGGAAAATACTTATTTAAAAAACTGAAATATTGCTATACAATATTTGAAATTGTGGATCATTGTTGCTACTGCAGAATTATTCAAAATATTTCAGTCTATTTTGCAATATTTTAATGTATGACAATATTGCAGTACAGTATTGAAGTTCTAGAAGATATTTCCGGCCATGCATGTAGAACATAATGTTTATTGAAACCTTTTCATTAAAATAAAATATTTTTAACAAGCTTTAATCTGTTGATTAGTTTTCCTTCTAATATAAATTTTCTAGCGATTTACTAAATTAAATTAACGTCATTTCTATATGATTCACTTGTTTCCAGTGGAAATATCTCAAAACCATGATTTATTGAGTATTCGATACAAGTACATATTAGATACTTTTTTCCGATATTTTCGGTAGCATCGATGCTTTTATTCGATACAAGTAATGAGTAAAAGTATCGATACTATGTGGGTATCGAATCAACACTAGGTGTTTGACGAACACAAAACATTTTCTCTCAGCTCCTTGCAGAGTTGTTTTTTGTCAAAATATACTAGTGTCCGACCGATTATTCGGCTTCGGTTCTTCGGCCTAAAATTGCACCTTCGGCTTCGGCAAAAAGTGGCCGAAGTTTTGGCCGAAGTATTTGCCGAAGCCGAAGATTATAAGCATTTTATTTTATAATAATTATTACTACAGATTGGCAGTAAAAATTTATGCAAATAAATAAATGTGAAGTGGTTATATAAAGTATTTACATTAGAATTTCTGTGTTATATTTTCTCAGTTTGCTTTTTCCATTTTTACTTTTGAAGTAACCCAAAGATTTAAAACCACACAAACAGTTATCAGTGATTTTTTTTAACAAACAACCTGCTTGAGCTAATACAATTAGAGGCAGCAGAAGCCAGCCAAACTTTTTTACTAAAGAAGCGTGAATTGTTAGAGAAGCCGACATTTTCCATTACTGGCGGTTAACTTTTTTTTTTGCTTTCAAAGGGGTCAAAAAAATTTAAAATTGTTTTGGCTAAAATCGCTCTGCAATATTTGTGTAAAGGGATTCTTTGAAATTCAGAGTCGATTGAAAGTTACAGATGTTTATTTGCAGGCCCTGCTAGAGCAGTCATGCATATTTGAACTTTGAAACTAGTTTTTCTCAAAACAGCATTTTTCGAAATAGCTCCCACGATATCTATAAAACTAATGAACTGATTGGGCTTAAATTTTCATCGTATCTTCAATAAATAAAATACTTTCCTTGATACTTGTCAGATAAAATAACTAGCCGTGAGTAGCTAGGAATTTAAAGTTTTTATACAAAATATTTAGTTATTTAAAAAAATTTGATAAAAAGTTTATTCAACAACAAATACTTTAAGGCATTTAACTTTTCCGGCTTCATGAAACCATACATTAAAATTTATCAATCCCAATTTTTTTTAAATCTATCAAAAATTTTGGAACTAGAGGGCTCTGGATCCGGCTACAGGTCTATCGATTAATACGCTGATTCAATCTTTGATTTTAGATAAGCAGAATCATGGCAGCCATCGGCCAACTTTTATTTTGGCACAGTTTTCGTTGAACGACAGTCGTTAAACGGATTGATTTCTGTTTGTTATTTTTAAATATTTTTCTTATTACCTTTTAAATTATAGCTTACAGATAAATAAATCAATCAAAATTTTGTAGGTAACCATAAAAGAATTAAAGTAGTCGTTAAATTATGATTTTATGAATCACTACTATGGTAGCTATGTGTGGTGAAAAAAGGTGAAATTAACAGAAAAATTGTGAAATTCAAGGTTGGTTTTCTAATAAACACCGGATTTTCTGGTACTAATTGTTATACTCATTTTTAAAACAAGCAAAGTAAGCAAAAATCTAATGTAAAATTATATTTGAAGGTTCCGTACAATTATATAATTTATTAAAAAGTGGAGAAAATTAAAAAAAAATGTTTAAATTAACATGATTTTAAAATAGTATTGCGAAACTACTACCTCTATTTATTTGTTAAGTAGTACATTTGTTTGCAACCAAGTTGAAATTTCTGAAAACAAAAAGATGTGGTGAGTATACTGACAACTTTTATTTGTTTTGTTTTCTAATTTATTATTATTATTACATATTTACAGATTTTAATTAACTTTAATTTGGAGGCGAATTCAAGTGTATTATTAGTGATGTTTCATATATTCGTGTTAAAGGCAAATTTGCCGCTTTGTGGCCTTGGGTATCTGCGCAGAAGTATTGATTCTTTGTGTAATCATCCTCTTCTACGGGAGGACGCAACAAGACCGGATTGGAAGACAGCGACACACATCAACAAGAACAACCACATGCCTCAAAAAATAAATAAAAGCAAAAACAAGAAACACTTGAATTGATTTTTTTTTTGTGTGGATTTAATGTTGCTCCGTAAGCTTTCTTCTTCAAAGGGAGGCGTAGAGACTGATTTGGCCCGATTCCCGAGAATAATATCGCCATCACTAATTTAAAAGGATAACATTTTTTATAATTCTATTTGTGTTTGATGAACAAAATCCAAAAGGATATTAAATTGATTGATGTTTTGAATTTGCATGAATTTTGTTAAATTTCTGGATTGTCTAATATGTGAAAATTTTGTCTAACTGTTGTATATTTTGTGCAAGTGAAAATAATCAGGCAGGTTCTAGAAACCGAGTGAAAGTGAAATTGAAAGTGAATTTCAAACCGAGTGAAATTATTTTTCATGTTCTAGAAACCGAGTGATTTCAATTTCACTGTTCATTTTCCAACTCGTTTTAATTTCACTGCAAAATGAATTTTTAATCAGCTGTTTGCTGTCAAATAATTAAAAAAGGAAAAAAGAATAGTGAAAGTTAGCAAAATGAGTGCATTAATTGTATTTGCGATGGAAATTGATAGAAATGAGAGTCACAAAAAAGAAAAAATTAAAAGAAAAATTTTGCGTGACCATTGTAACCCTTTGGAAATGGGAGAAACAGCGTAAGTGGCTAAAAAGCACTAAGTGAAACCAGAATTGATTAATGAATTTTCTTTAGGTTCAAGGCGTACTACAGGGTCAATAAAGAAGCTTTTCTTATGCTACTGGATGTTGTAGCACCGCGCCTAAAGGTATCATCCACACCAGCTTATATACAACTAGCTGCAACGTTAAGGTTTCTGGCAGAAGGTGGATTCCAAAAAGCAGTGGGAAAAGACAGTGATGTTGCTTTGGGACGGAGTACCGTCTCAAAAATATTAAGCTGCATCCTTGGAATATTAGAAAAGCGAATTTGCGAGCCATGGATAAGTTTGAATATGACGGAGAGTGAGCGAAAATCCGTCGAAGCGGCATTTTCTGCAAAACTTCCAAATTCCGGGCGTCATAGGCTGCGTTGACGGCACGCACGTAAGGATAACAAAACCGCATCGTGACCACACGTTATTTTATAACAGAAAGGGATATTTCAGCGTTAATGCAATGATTGCAAGTACTTTGAATTTTTAAGTGAAGTGTTAGTGAGTAATATTTGTTTGATCATTTGCAGATATGTGATTATGAAATGGTGATCAGAGCTGTTGATAGCCGTCGCCCTGGTTCGAGCCACGACTCATTGATATGGAGCGTAAGCAAGTCTCGCGGCTATTTCGAAAGCTTGTTCGAACGTGGCGAGCGTGGAATCTGGCTACTGGGAGATGCTGGGTATCCTCTTGAGCCGTTTTTATTGACGCCGTACAGGGACCCGCAAATCGGTACACCGCAGCACACATTTAACGGCAATCATTCGTCTGCGCGTAATGTCGTTGAAAGAATGATCGGCATACTCAAAAGTCGCTTTAGATGTTTGGCACGCTTGCTGCAATACCAGCCCAAAAAAGTAGTGCAAATTATAAATGTCTGTTGTGCCCTGCACAACATCTGTATACACTACAAAGTTCAGGATGCAAATTTATTGGGTTACGTTAGCGATGAAATGCGGAACCTGCCTGAATGTAGTCGTTGTCATCAATTGTATTACATGCTTCACATAAATTGTTGTCATAAATGCTCATTCTATTCAAAGTTTGTTTACAAAAACTGTGCCCCGATAAAATTCTTTTGACTTTTCTTACAATACAATACCGCAGCAAATCTGCGGTACATGAAGGAAATTCGCAACCAAATAAGTGAAGTGAACCATTTCATGAAGCAATTGACTTCAGCGCTAATTGAAAGCAATGATCAAACAAAAGGCACCACCTCCGAATAGAAAAACTTCGCCATGACGAAATCCTTTTGAAAAGACAGGAATTAGAATTGAAAGAAAAAAATTGGATATCAAACAAAGTTTAAACCAAAAAAAAAAAAAAGTAATGTGAAATTTCCTCTAAGGACATAATAGTTTTTTTTTGTTTCTATGTGAATTTTTTATGTTTTTGTTTTTATGTAAATATTTTTTTGTTTTGTTTTTATATGAATTTTTTATGCTTAGAAATGTTGCTTACTTTTATACTTATATATGCACATAGATTAATCTATGTATATGCATATTAACTGATCTCAAATTTTTAAAAAATGAAAAATTAAACAAAAATGTAG
>CAVNUY010000025.1:0-72747 GCA_963691655.1 Toxonevra muliebris | reverse complement strand
TATTTATTTATTTATTTATTTATTTATTTATTTATTTATTTATTTATTTATTTATTTATTTATTTATTTATTTATTTATTTATTTATTTATTTATTTATTTATTTATTTATTTATTTATTTATTTATTTATTTATTTATTTATTTATTTATTTATTTATTTATTTATTTATTTATTTATTTATTTATTTATTTATTTATTTATTTATTTATTTATTTATTTATTTATTTATTTATTTATTTATTTATTTATTTATTTATTTATTTATTTATTTATTTATTTATTTATTTATTTATTTATTTATTTATTTATTTATTTATTTATTTATTTATTTATTTATTTATTTATTTATTTATTTATTTATTTATTTATTTATTTATTTATTTATTTATTTATTTATTTATTTATTTATTTATTTATTTATTTATTTATTTATTTATTTATTTATTTATTTATTTATTTATTTATTTATTTATTTATTTATTTATTTATTTATTTATTTATTTATTTATTTATTTATTTATTTATTTATTTATTTATTTATTTATTTATTTATTTATTTATTTATTTATTTATTTATTTATTTATTTATTTATTTATTTATTTATTTATTTATTTATTTATTTATTTATTTATTTATTTATTTATTTATTTATTTATTTATTTATTTATTTATTTATTTATTTATTTATTTATTTATTTATTTATTTATTTATTTATTTATTTATTTATTTATTTATTTATTTATTTATTTATTTATTTATTTATTTATTTATTTATTTATTTATTTATTTATTTATTTATTTATTTATTTATTTATTTATTTATTTATTTATTTATTTATTTATTTATTTATTTATTTATTTATTTATTTATTTATTTATTTATTTATTTATTTATTTATTTATTTATTTATTTATTTATTTATTTATTTATTTATTTATTTATTTATTTATTTATTTATTTATTTATTTATTTATTTATTTATTTATTTATTTATTTATTTATTTATTTATTTATTTATTTATTTATTTATTTATTTATTTATTTATTTATTTATTTATTTATTTATTTATTTATTTATTTATTTATTTATTTATTTATTTATTTATTTATTTATTTATTTATTTATTTATTTATTTATTTATTTATTTATTTATTTATTTATTTATTTATTTATTTATTTATTTATTTATTTATTTATTTATTTATTTATTTATTTATTTATTTATTTATTTATTTATTTATTTATTTATTTATTTATTTATTTATTTATTTATTTATTTATTTATTTATTTATTTATTTATTTATTTATTTATTTATTTATTTATTTATTTATTTATTTATTTATTTATTTATTTATTTATTTATTTATTTATTTATTTATTTATTTATTTATTTATTTATTTATTTATTTATTTATTTATTTATTTATTTATTTATTTATTTATTTATTTATTTATTTATTTATTTATTTATTTATTTATTTATTTATTTATTTATTTATTTATTTATTTATTTATTTATTTATTTATTTATTTATTTATTTATTTATTTATTTATTTATTTATTTATTTATTTATTTATTTATTTATTTATTTATTTATTTATTTATTTATTTATTTATTTATTTATTTATTTATTTATTTATTTATTTATTTATTTATTTATTTATTTATTTATTTATTTATTTATTTATTTATTTATTTATTTATTTATTTATTTATTTATTTATTTATTTATTTATTTATTTATTTATTTATTTATTTATTTATTTATTTATTTATTTATTTATTTATTTATTTATTTATTTATTTATTTATTTATTTATTTATTTATTTATTTATTTATTTATTTATTTATTTATTTATTTATTTATTTATTTATTTATTTATTTATTTATTTATTTATTTATTTATTTATTTATTTATTTATTTATTTATTTATTTATTTATTTATTTATTTATTTATTTATTTATTTATTTATTTATTTATTTATTTATTTATTTATTTATTTATTTATTTATTTATTTATTTATTTATTTATTTATTTATTTATTTATTTATTTATTTATTTATTTATTTATTTATTTATTTATTTATTTATTTATTTATTTATTTATTTATTTATTTATTTATTTATTTATTTATTTATTTATTTATTTATTTATTTATTTATTTATTTATTTATTTATTTATTTATTTATTTATTTATTTATTTATTTATTTATTTATTTATTTATTTATTTATTTATTTATTTATTTATTTATTTATTTATTTATTTATTTATTTATTTATTTATTTATTTATTTATTTATTTATTTATTTATTTATTTATTTATTTATTTATTTATTTATTTATTTATTTATTTATTTATTTATTTATTTATTTATTTATTTATTTATTTATTTATTTATTTATTTATTTATTTATTTATTTATTTATTTATTTATTTATTTATTTATTTATTTATTTATTTATTTATTTATTTATTTATTTATTTATTTATTTATTTATTTATTTATTTATTTATTTATTTATTTATTTATTTATTTATTTATTTATTTATTTATTTATTTATTTATTTATTTATTTATTTATTTATTTATTTATTTATTTATTTATTTATTTATTTATTTATTTATTTATTTATTTATTTATTTATTTATTTATTTATTTATTTATTTATTTATTTATTTATTTATTTATTTATTTATTTATTTATTTATTTATTTATTTATTTATTTATTTATTTATTTATTTATTTATTTATTTATTTATTTATTTATTTATTTATTTATTTATTTATTTATTTATTTATTTATTTATTTATTTATTTATTTATTTATTTATTTATTTATTTATTTATTTATTTATTTATTTATTTATTTATTTATTTATTTATTTATTTATTTATTTATTTATTTATTTATTTATTTATTTATTTATTTATTTATTTATTTATTTATTTATTTATTTATTTATTTATTTATTTATTTATTTATTTATTTATTTATTTATTTATTTATTTATTTATTTATTTATTTATTTATTTATTTATTTATTTATTTATTTATTTATTTATTTATTTATTTATTTATTTATTTATTTATTTATTTATTTATTTATTTATTTATTTATTTATTTATTTATTTATTTATTTATTTATTTATTTATTTATTTATTTATTTATTTATTTATTTATTTATTTATTTATTTATTTATTTATTTATTTATTTATTTATTTATTTATTTATTTATTTATTTATTTATTTATTTATTTATTTATTTATTTATTTATTTATTTATTTATTTATTTATTTATTTATTTATTTATTTATTTATTTATTTATTTATTTATTTATTTATTTATTTATTTATTTATTTATTTATTTATTTATTTATTTATTTATTTATTTATTTATTTATTTATTTATTTATTTATTTATTTATTTATTTATTTATTTATTTATTTATTTATTTATTTATTTATTTATTTATTTATTTATTTATTTATTTATTTATTTATTTATTTATTTATTTATTTATTTATTTATTTATTTATTTATTTATTTATTTATATTTATTTATTTATTTATTTATTTATTTATTTATTTATTTATTTATTTATTTATTTATTTATTTATTTATTTATTTATTTATTTATTTATTTTGTTTCTTTATTTATTTATTTATTTATTTATTTATTTATTTATTTATTTATTTATTTATTTATTTATTTATTTATTTATTTATTTATTTATTTATTTATTTATTTATTTATTTATTTATTTATTTATTTATTTATTTATTTATTTATTTATTTATTTATTTATTTATTTATTTATTTATTTATTTATTTATTTATTTATTTATTTATTTATTTATTTATTTATTTATTTATTTATTTATTTATTTATTTATTTATTTATTTATTTATTTATTTATTTATTTATTTATTTATTTATTTATTTATTTATTTATTTATTTATTTATTTATTTATTTATTTATTTATTTATTTATTTATTTATTTATTTATTTATTTATTTATTTATTTATTTATTTATTTATTTATTTATTTATTTATTTATTTATTTATTTTGTTTCTTTATTTATTTATTTATTTATTTATTTATTTATTTATTTATTTATTTATTTATTTATTTATTTATTTATTTATTTATTTATTTATTTATTTATTTATTTATTTATTTATTTATTTATTTATTTATTTATTTATTTATTTATTTATTTATTTATTTATTTATTTATTTATTTATTTATTTATTTATTTATTTATTTATTTATTTATTTATTTATTTATTTATTTATTTATTTATTTATTTATTTATTTATTTATTTATTTATTTATTTATTTATTTATTTATTTATTTATTTATTTATTTATTTATTTATTTATTTATTTATTTATTTATTTATTTATTTATTTATTTATTTATTTATTTATTTATTTATTTATTTATTTTGTTTCTTTATTTATTTATTTATTTATTTATTTATTTATTTATTTATTTATTTATTTATTTATTTATTTATTTATTTATTTATTTATTTATTTATTTATTTATTTATTTATTTATTTATTTATTTATTTATTTATTTATTTATTTATTTATTTATTTATTTATTTATTTATTTATTTATTTATTTATTTATTTATTTATTTATTTATTTATTTATTTATTTATTTATTTATTTATTTATTTATTTATTTATTTATTTATTTATTTATTTATTTATTTATTTATTTATTTATTTATTTATTTATTTATTTATTTATTTATTTATTTATTTATTTATTTATTTATTTATTTATTTATTTATTTATTTATTTATTTATTTATTTATTTATTTATTTATTTATTTATTTATTTATTTATTTATTTATTTATTTATTTATTTATTTATTTATTTATTTATTTATTTATTTATTTATTTATTTATTTATTTATTTATTTATTTATTTATTTATTTATTTATTTATTTATTTATTTATTTATTTATTTATTTATTTATTTATTTATTTATTTATTTATTTATTTATTTATTTATTTATTTATTTATTTATTTATTTATTTATTTATTTATTTATTTATTTATTTATTTATTTATTTATTTATTTATTTATTTATTTATTTATTTATTTATTTATTTATTTATTTATTTATTTATTTATTTATTTATTTATTTATTTATTTATTTATTTATTTATTTATTTATTTATTTATTTATTTATTTATTTATTTATTTATTTATTTATTTATTTATTTATTTATTTATTTATTTATTTTGTTTCTTTATTTATCAGCAAAAAACTGATAGTGTAACAGGGCATCAAACAAAATGATGAAAAGAGAGTAAAACAGAAAACATTGACAGCAAAACATTGACCGTGTAACATCAGCCTACCGCATTACTTTCGACCTTGTACTTAGCGAAATCAGGGAGGAACTAAAAGGACACCGAATTACTGCAATATTTGCGGAAAAGCAAGTAAAAATTTGTAGAAAACTAGCTGACATGGCAAACTTTGTTGTGCCCAATTTATGTAATTTGTTTTTAATCCAAACATTCGAACTACGTAAGTACGCGATTGTCTGCTAAGGCCAAAAAGTAAGCTAGTTTTTTGTGTATACCAAAATTTTGTATGGAGAACATTTTTGGTATATTCGTTTCTTTCTTATATTTTTTATTCAAAAAGAATATGTAAGTTTAATGATCCCACCTTATCTATATTTATAAAATAGAGGCTGTTAAATGTTTAGTCCTAATAGGTTTCTATATTTCGCAACGGATTGTATGTAATTGCTTTGGACATTTGTCGAGTTAAGTTGATATTTATTTTAAGTTAATTTAAATAAATATAAATAGTTTCTTTAATATAGATCGATATTTGAACCAAAGTCAATTTTTTGAAAAAATTTAGCTACTTAATGCAAAATGCTGCTTAAACTATAAGGGGTATATAAAAATTATGTACAGAAAGATTATAGATCTTATCGTTTGCTAAAATAAAGTCAGTGGTGGCATACATCTAAAGTTAATAGTTTACCTGCAAAATGCATTTTAATATTAAAAATTTGTTCTCTTTACATTTGTTATTGTAAATATTTATGTTTTTCCTAGAACTAAAAACAATGATTCCCTGTGATTTCTACCACACAAAGACAAAACAATAGAATGCGAGCTTTCGTTTTATATGCTTCTTCATTTGAATGAATGTAACTATATATTACTAATTTGATCATAATCATGTAAAGAAAGTATAAAGGCCTTAGAGAGAGAGGATTTATTGAGTTCGAATCCCACTAATAATAAATCAATTTTTTTTTCTTATATTTTTTTTTCTTTTTTGTTTTTCATCGGTGGGGTGGAAAAAAAGCAAATATACAACAAAAATACCTACAAAGACAATATATACAATATGCAAATATTATACTTTCATCACATAAATATAAAAATATAGTATGCTATCAATTTGGTCATGGAAAAATTGTTTACGCTGTTAAATGTTCAGTCCTAATAGGTTTTTGTACAAATATGTACATATGCAGACATGATAGCCTGCAATGGCAACAACAACAGCAATAACAATATATGCAGTCGTTGAGATTGGCATTGAAATACCCCAATGTCATTACACCTTTACATTGATGCAATATATGCATATATTGTTGTTATATCTAAAATCGCTGTTATTAGCACAATTTGGAATATATGCATATGTTGTTGCTTATGTCATTGCATCTTTATTTTGGTGCAATATATGCATATATTATTGTCATATTTAGAATCGCTGTTATCAGCACAATTTGGAATATATGCATATGTTGTTGTTGCTTATGCTTTTGCATGCTATCGTGAGAACTTCCGCTTTATTAGTTTGTTATAATATTATTAGTTAGCATTAATTTAGTATTTAAACACATCATTTATCCTTAATAAAGGAGTCTTAACGCAAATCTCAAGGTGTAATCATTGACTTGAATAGCGTTTTTACTACTGCATCTTCGGAGTTGTTCTGGTTAAAGTTCTAGGGCAACCCATTCCTTTTTCTTGTACTGGTTCATGTGCTAGTGCAAGAAACATATAAGGAATACAAGGAGTCAAACCAGGCTGCTTCGACATTGGTGACCCCGACGTGATCAGAAGGAAAGAATAACTGGTCCAAGTGCCAAGTATCTATCGATCCTCTGATCACTAAAACATTGAAACGTCCTTCTGACGGTAGCGAGCAGCTACCAACGAAGACAAGTGATATCTTGGTGCAAGTACCAAGCATTATCAACAGACAACAATCAAGTCCTTAGCCAGTAACCAGCAGAAGACTTCAGGAAGACATCAATCAAGTCCTAAGCCGGTAACCAGCAGAAGACAACATTTGGATATACTAGTTTATGTACTAGTGGTATCACTTAACGCGCAACATCTGTAACATCGCGCACAGGATTCTGAACAGGCAACGAAACCAAGAGACACCTTGGTGATTTCGACGCATCAAGCACCAGGACATTAGTTTCTGGCATCCATCGGACTGCATATAGCAGATTTCGAAGCTTGCTGCTCAAAGAGTGGACTTTGAGAGTCAACAGACTGTATTAAGCAGATTCAACGCAGAGTATCCTGCATTTTTTAATACCACATCGAGCTCAACACCTAAAGTGAAATGGGTATCGACGAGCCAGTGGCACGGCAAGACGAAAATGCCGTGAAATTACAAAAAGTTATAAGTAATTATAAAAAGGCACCACATAAGCGAAGAACGCCAGAGTTAATCAGTGCAAAGTCAAAGGAGCTCGAGGAGCAGCAATTTAACACGCTCGACAACACCATTCGCGACCGTCATGGCAACGAGGAAAGTCATCCTTACTTCATTAAGGAACTGCATTCCATCCTAGGCACAAAATATCGAGAAGCCCGAGGCGAGATGGACGCAGCAGCGCAAGCCACCAGACGTACCCAAGCTGCATCAACATCAAGGGCTGAGACGAAGACACTCAAGACAGCACAGTCACCACAGCCAGCTGTTCAACCAAATACCTTGTACAATTTAATACAAAGGCAAACAAAAATCATTGGCATTGTACAAGGCATGCTGGATAACATACTGCATGATAACACACAACACTCATGTCAGTACTACACTTCCCAAACAAAAATTATTCAACACCATTGGAGCACAGCTCAAAATAGTGGTAGATATAAAGGATGATCACTTATATGACTTTGAAGCATATATTAGTACAGAGATAGAAATCACTAACAAAATTAGTGAGTGTCACGAAAAGGCAGTAAGTTCTCAGTCAGCACAGAACCTATCTCCTGCCACTCAACAGTCTCCATTGCCACCCATTGAACACCTGCCAAAGGTGACGCTGTCAAGGTTTGACGGTGATTATTTAAAGTGGCGCCAATTTTATGACATATTCAACGAATTGGTACACAAGAAACCACTCTCAGCGATTCAAAAAATGTGGTACCTGAAAACAAACTTGACAGGGAAGGCAGAAACACTTCGACACTTCACTTTGACTGAAGAAAATTACACCACCGCTTGGACCATGCTCCAAGATCCCTACAACAACATGCGAATCCTCACTGCTACCCTTATGGAGAGACTGTTGGGACAACCAAAACATTCAGCAGGGAATCCCTCAATAGCAGCGCTGAAGAGTCTTCATGACACCACTCAAGAGATCCTTCTGGCATTGGGAAATCTTGGAGCCGATACAACGTTGTGGGATCCAATACTGCTACACATCCTCATATGCTATATGAGCAGTCACTAGAAAATCCAAAGGTCAGAAGGAAAGAACCCAAACAAAACCGTTAACGCTGCTATTAGAGGCAGATAACAAAGGAAAAATCTGCAAGGCTTGCAATGTGAAAGAACATCCATTGCATGCATGCCAGAGTTTTCAACAATTGACGGTTCAACAGCGGCTGCAATTCCTAAAAAGCCATAACCTTTGCATCAATTGCATGAAATCTGGGCATTGGACCAAAGACTGCGTTGGGAGACATTGTACTAAATGCAAGCACAAACACAACACATTAGTACACTTCGACGGCAATCGTAGTGAATCAGTCACAAATCAGGTCACGGCGTCACATCCTAGTAAATCTGTACAACCATCCACCACACTTGTGGCATCGAAAGGGAGGAATCAAAGGGGATACGTTCTTCTCAGCACCACAAACGTGAGGCTAATCAGCAACAACGGCAACCAAATTGAATGCAGAGCCATTCTTGACTCCGGCTCTCAGGTCAATTTAGTGAGCGAACGGCTAGTCAAGGAGCTAGGAGCTACAACAAAAACCGCTATTGTGATGATCCAGGGAATAGGGAGCGGGAAGCAAAATGCACAGCATAGAGTCAATCTAGGCCTACACTCAAGAATTAACGGTTTTACCACACGTCTAGAAGCATTTGTACTACCACAGATAATCTCTCCTCAACCAACACAACAATTGGACATATCACAATGGCCAATTCCAAAAAACATCACCTTAGCTGATCCAGATTTCAATTGCCCCGGTAGAATTGATGTACTTCTTGGGGCTGAATTTTATCATCAGTTGCTAGCCATAGGACAAATATCAGCGGGGAAAGAACTCCACCATTCGATATTTCGATTTACCGTTACGGATCTCCATAAGCGAATATCAACCACACAGGTAGTTCATATACATTGCAAAAGAGTGAGGCGTGGTTGACCGTATCGATGGCCTAAGTGTGAAGTGTAAAGCTGCTGATGTACACTATAAGCTACTTCGTGTAACGTACAAACTATTGACGAACAATGGCATTCTGGATTACAAAATTTCAAAATATAATTAACACGCACCAAAGTATGTTTTTAAGCTAATTCGCGATCGCTGAATATAAAAATCACATTCATTTTTTTTCAGTTGGTAAGTTTTTTGAAATAAGACATAATAACGACTTTTGAGTTACATGAGAAGTTCAATTGGTTCTTCATTTCAAACAGTGAAAAAATTAAAATTTTATGTTTGAAATTTTTGTAATAGAATGGCCTATCGATTAAAATAATAAAACTTAAAATTTTGTGAGAAATACCTACTTAGTCTACGACTTGTCTGAAAATTACCCAAAAATCTTACTAAAATTGAACTTTTATCACCCGTATCTCAGCCATTTATTGCAAAAAGTTTGATTAAATTATATTTCCAATGATATATAGCTCGGCTGAAACTATAGTTAACGATGTTATATGCTCACTCTCTGAATTCAGCGAATTTTTAAAGACTGACTCATCGAAACAACCATCTTTCCCCAACCTGTCCCGTATTCAAAGATCGAAAAGTTGGCAACCGTGCTCACAAATTGTATTATTGTCTTGCTCTAACAAAACTACATCTAATTACACTTCCTATAAAAAAAGCAAGATAGCATTTCATTTGCAGTGTAAATAACAGAAGAGCACTGTCGCTCTCTCAGATACATACTTGGTTTACCCGACATTGCCTTAGATAGATCATGTGTCACTACACCGAAAAAAAAAAATTGTAAAAAACAGCTGTAAAATTGATATTTTTCCTCTACAATATTCGTCCGATGTTAAAAATATCAATTTTGATATTGTTCCAATATCATTTTGATATGATATGATATGATATAATTGATATGATCTATATATATAAAATAGAGGCTGTTAAATGTTTAGTCCTAATAGGTTTCTATATTTCGCAACGGATTGTCATGAAATTTCGTATGTAATTGCTTTGGACATTTTTCGAGTTAAGTTGATATTTATTTTAAGTTATATATATATAATAGTTTCTTTAATATAGATTGATATTTGAACCAAAGTCAATTTTTTTAAAAAATTTAGCTACTTAATGTAAAATGCTGCTTAAACTATAAGAGGTACATTCAAATTATGTATAGAAAGGTTATAGATCTTATCGTTTGCTAAAATAAAGTCAGTGGTGGCATACATCTAAAGTTGATATTTTACCTGTAAAATGCATTTTTATATTAAAAATTTGTTCACATTACATTTGTTATTGTAAATATTTATGTTTTTCCTAGAACTAATAACAATGATTTTGATTTAGTTTCTTTTCATTTCTCCTCTATCTCGCTCTCTGTGATTTCTACCACACAAACACAAAACAATAGAATGCGAGCTTTCGTTTTATATGATTCTTCATTTGAATGATTGTAACTATATATTACTAATTTGATCATGACTTCACATGGTGGTGTATGGATGAGAGTGTTAAAGTGAAGGGTAAAAGGAATTAGAGAGGATGTTATTGGGTTCAATCCCACTAATAGCAAACCATTTTCATCGGTATGGTGGAAAAAAAGTAAATATTCAACAAAAATACCTACCAAGACAATATATACAATATGCAAATATTATACTTTCATAAATAATTTCATAAATATAAAAATATAGTATGCTATCAATTTGGTCATGGAAAAATTGTTTATTTACAAATATTTATATATATCTTCTATATATATATAAAATAGAGCGCTGTTTAATGTTTAGTCCTAATAGGTTTCTATATTTCGCAATGCTTAAACTAAAAGAGGTATATTAAAATTCTGTATGGAAAGATTATAGATCTTATCGTTTACCTGTATAATGCATTTTTATATTAAAAATTCGTTCTCCTTACATTTGTATTGAAAATAAATTTCTTTTTCCTAGAATCAAACCTAAATTTTTTTTTTGTTTCGCTCCCTGCAATTTCCACTACACAAACATAAACCCGAAAAGAATGCGTGAGAGCTTTCTGTTTTAAATGTTTTTTCATTTGCATGAATGTACTATAACTACATATTACTAATTTGATCACAGCACTTCATAGTGTTGTGTATAGCGTTGCCAGAATGACGATTTTATCGTCATTTTGACGATATTTGAGCTCCAATGACGATTGACGATTTTTTTTCAAAAAGGACGATTTTATATTCCCTTCAATTAATACTCTCCATAATTAGTTGCATAAAAATGCAACTATGCTCAAATATTTTGTAAATCGTCTTGTGCAACCTGTGTTTCACATTCAGCATTTGCAGTAGAATGGATGTTGAAACTTGGTAGTAGTGGTGTAGCATTTAGATTTTTTTATTCATGTTGAATGGCAGCGAGCATAAGCATGTTTAGAACACTTTTCACAAATAACTATTGGATACCAAAGCAAAAAGGAAGGATCAAATGCGAAGGTTTGGTTATTCGATACTTGCTATATCACTAGTTAATAGAATTCGTTTGCATTGAATTGCTGGTAGTGTCTTGTTCGCCAAAAGTAAAAAATTATGAAGTAAAATAGAAAAAAATGGATAAGTTTTTAATTCGCAATGGTAAGTAAGCTAATAAATATTGTAATTTGCAATAAAGTACAGATAGTTATTATGATGCATTTGATTTATAGATGGAATTTGTACTTCGAGAGAATGCAGCGGTAATCCGGAAAAATATAATGCTAATGTAAAAATAGTATAAAGCATTAGATTTTTTATACATTATTATCAAAAAATTATTTTGCAGGTTTAAAAACAAAAAAAGCGAAAGATATGTGCTTCGTGGTTAGACGATTTCCATCAATGGCTGATAAAGAGCGTAAGTGGATCCGGCGAAGAAGAACTTTTTGTAAAAGATGCAATTCAGTTCTGAAAGTAAGCTCAGGTAGGGCTGATTTGATAAGCCACAGCGCTACGAAAAAACATAAAGAAAGAGCGCAAGGCCTTCTACAAAACCAGTCGACAATTACCGAAAAATTCCAAAATACCACAAAGGAAATAAAAAAGGCGCACAGGGAGCTACAGTTAAGTGCTTTTATAGCTGAACATAACTTACCCTTTTCGTGCGTGGACCATTTGTCTTTATTTATAAAAACTGCATTGGTTGATTCTAACATTGCATCCAAAATTTCTTGCGGAAGAACAAAGACAACATGTTTGGTAAAAAATGTCTTAGGGCGCACACAATTTGAGTGCATATGCAGTCTGCTACGAGAGCATAAGTTTTCCTTATGTATTGACGAATCAACTGATATTAGCAACCAAAAACCGCTTTGCCTGGTAATACGTCTTTGTTTAAACTTTTGTATTAAAGATTTCTTCTTTGCTTTGATTCTTGTAGAAAATTGTGATGCCAAAAGCATATACAAGTGTATTGTAGAGTACTTTGAAAAACATAACATTTGTTATAAAAATATGATTGGCTTTGCCGCTGACGGAACGCCAAACATGACGGGAAAAAATCTTTCTGTAGCAAAGTTATTCAAAGATGATATACCGAATTTACTTATTTTGAAATGTATTTGCCATTCATTAGCGCTATGCTCCTCATATGCATGCCTTAAACTTCATTCTTCAATAGAGTCTTTGGTGCGCAATGTGTACAACTACATTTCAAATAGACCGCAGAGAAGCGCAAAATTTGCAAAAGTGTCAATGCTATTAGAATACAAGCCTAACAAAATGCTTCATGCTTCATGTGGATCATATTGATAGTGCCAGCGCTATTTTTGATAATTTAAATGATTTACATGAGTTATATCTATGTTTTCTAAAGTATATTCTTCGTGTTATAAATAATGTAAATACAATTTTTCAGAGTAAAAACTCTCAAATTCAAAAAATGTACACGGAAATGCAAAGACTTTATATGACAATTTTGGATAATTTTATAAAGCCACAATATTTGCATATTGAGCACATTTATGAACTTGTTTTTGAAGACACATCAAAGTTTTTAGAAAATGAGAGTATTTACCTAGGAATTTACGTTCAAGAAAGATTGGCGAAATGTAAATTATCAGAAGTTGTCGTACGCGAATTTATTATCAATTGTACGTCTTTTTATGTTGAATTATGCAAACAAATACAAAAAAGATTTGATTTCAAAAATTCTGTTTTAAAAGATTTATCCTTCATGGAGCCAAGGAATATTGTGAAAAAAGAAATGTGTTCATTACAAAATTTAATTTCAAATTTCCAAACTTAATTGCAGAAAAAGACAAGCAAATTTTAGATAATGAGTATAGAGAACTCAGGCACATTAAATTTGAAGAATATTTTGATAATATTGAGGAAGTAACTGCAGAGAAATTTTGGGAAACAATCGCTAAAATCAAACGAGGTGATTCGTCACAAGCTTTCCCTTTATTGTCAAAATTTGTCTCAAATTTAATGTGCCTTCCCAATTCCTCTGCAAATGTTGAACGCATTTTTTCTAAAGTCAATTTAAATAAAACGAAATACAGAAATCGTTTGGATTATACCACATTAGAAGGTATTTTATTAACACAAGACTATTTGTTGTTAAATAATTGTTCATGCTATAATTTAACTATTGAAAATGATATTTTAAAAAATTATAAACCTTCCCAATATTATACGTAAAAATTTGAGTACTAATATATTATATATTTTTACTGTGCCATAATAATTTCTACCAAATGAATGAATTGTATTTTTTTTTTTTTGTTGTGTAAATATGTATATATATTGTATGTTATACTTTAACGCATTATTTGAATATATATGTATGTATAAATAAAAATATAAGTTGATGTGACGATTTTTTAATGAAAATTACGATTATTTTTTACTGAAATGACGAATTTTACTTGAAATCTTCTGGCAACCTTGGTTGTGTAGATGAATTGGTTAGGAGGTAGGGGAAAGTAGTAGTGGATGCTGGAAATAGTTTTTTTTTAATAGTGGGTTCAAATCTCACTTGAAGCGGACCAATTTTTTTTTTCTTTTTTGTGGTCTAAAAAAATAAATACACAAGAAATAAAGACAAAGGTAAATATAAAACATACAAATAGACATAATACATTATCAAATACATATTACTAATGTGATCGAGTTATTTTATAAATGTGGGTGGCTGAGTGAGTTAAAAATAAGTGTAAAGTCGTGGTTGTGCAAAGGAATTCTGAGTTTTTTTGGTGTCGCGAGTTCGAATTTAACTAAAGGTGGACCAAATGATTCTTTTTTATACAAATAATTATTTTTTTTCATACTATTATTCATAGACATATGTTTATTATTCATAGACATATACCCTGTTTTTCAATAGCTCGTATATGTACTAATAAAAAATTTGAAAATGTATGTTTTCATAACATGCTATCTCGCTTATTCTTATAGGAAGTTCAATAGCATTTTTAGTATGTGCAGTTCCATAAAAAGTAGCAGCATACCAATTTTCTACTACTATGTATGATTTCATATAGAACTTAAAAGCTGGCTTTCAGTTTTTGTTTGGCATTTGGAAAGTATTTACTCCACTTTCTTTTACTCCTATTTTTTTGCGCCATTAGTTTTTAACAAAGTTTCGAACCGGTTAAATTTGGGTTCGTGTTCAGGTTCAAGCAAAAAATAACAGTGTTTAGGTTCAAATAAAAATGAAGCAAAACAAAGTTTTTCAAATAATAGTTTTACTTATTTACATCCATGCATTTAGTTACTTTGCAATTTGGATTTTTTCATTCCGTTGCCATTTTCTTATATTTGATAATTTGCAGTTTTATTAATAAGGTTTATATTAAGAGAAATTATCGTTTAGTTTAAAAAATAGTATATCATTCAACGATTTGTTTTTTAAATGATACTTTTGCGGAGCCTATATCAATTTAAGTCCAAAAATGGCCTTTCTACGTCCACCTCCTGAATTTATATGCTCATTTTGTATTTTTAATGTTAATATTTCAGCACGTCTAAAAACGTTGGTAAAGTCCAAACAGAGCTCCCATATTCCTTCTTCAATGCTTCAATCGGGATCTTGAGCATTCCATCCTTATTGTCAATTTTAGCCTTTTTGGTTTGGTAAAAAAATGCACTGGGCTTGCCTCATCAGTAAATGCTAGGCACGCCACTGGGTATATCTCCACAACCAGAAATTTAGTATAAGGATATTAATTGGCAATTATGCCACAGAAAAAAGGTCTGTGAAATTGAAAAAAAGGGACATTGCATCTCCTATATAATCTGAGTTTTAGCTATGGAATATCTCAGTATTCATTTGTGGCACGTCTCTAAAAAACGTTATTTTGGCATTCCATGAAAAAATATTGCATCTCCTACATAATCTGAGTTTTAGCTATGGAATATCTCAGTATTCATTTGTGGCACGTCTCTAAGAAACGTTATTTGGCATTCCAAATATGGCGTGGCCTTTTCCGTTCAACTCTAATGCTCTCATATATATATATCCAGAACCATTTACCAACGTTGGCTGACAAAACCACGCCACAAAAAAAAATGTGCTTAGGATTGAAAAAGACGGCGGGGAACTTTCCATATAGCCTGAATTTTCATTATTGTATATCTTAGAAACTATTTGTAATGCAGTACTAAGATTTGGAATGATAATATGATTTGCCAATGGAATTTGGTGGGTAAAGTATGGGTAGACATTTACTATTTGTAAAACATTCAGTCAAGTAATCAACTCAAGGTGAACTTGATTGTACTCGACATGGGTTCACTAAAAATTTACTAGTTCTAATATAACTCGATTTGAAAAATGTTTGTACTTTAAATAAACCAAATTGAATTACCTACAATCCTACTTACTTTAGTTTTAAAAAAATTACCGCTATATTCAAAATCCTAACGGGTGAATTTAAAAATATGTAAAAAAAAGTGTTAAATGGTCACTTCAGGCGCTAGGGGTGGCTTTGGGTTCAGTTGTATCAAAAAACAACGTCATTCGCTTTAGCGGCATTTTTGACATAGATAGAGATATCTAAAAATCTTTTATATGCAAGTTAAATGCTTTTTTCATACAAAATCCCAAACCTATTGTAAAACATCCTTTAAAATCACAGTTTTCGGAGTATCGCATCCAGTTTTCTCAAATTTAAATTTTTTTTTCAATTTAATTGGTTTTTAGCACCCTATTTTCATATCCTGCTGTCACAATTAAGATCTGAAATACTTTAGCAAAATGTATGGAGCAAATAAGCCATCTAATATACATATATGCATTAAAGTACATATGTATTTAGATACGAAAAACTTTCTCTATATGCTCATATAAAATTGACGCGTTTTCTTTACATAGTCATACCATAATCTCACGATCAAAAAAAACCAATTATCTTATCCCCTTCATTGTTAATTTATTCGTTATTCCATTTCTCATTGGACTGAATTTACATATTTGAATAGTTTTAACTTTTACACCAAACCCTCGTTTTGCGTAGCATTCTATTAAATAACAGTTAGTTAAACACTCTAAGTGTACATTTTCTCTATTCTCTATTGGTCGTAAATAGTTATCATGATTAGATCGCCACCTCCAACAGCAAGCGGGTCGCAAGATGAGTTTGACAAAGACTCAAAAAAGCCATCGAAACCTCGCACGAGGAGTACAACTCGACAAGATGTAGCAGCAACCAAATTCTTATTTGAAACTGACACCCTCGTGCAGTTGTGCAACAAAATAGCAGCATTGGACATAGAGCACCAAACAGAATCCTGAGTAGAAGTCAGGCTTCAAAATCTTGACCGCAAATGGCATGCGTCGCCGACGATGCTGCACTGCCATAAAAATTTAAGGAGTTCGCATGCAGCAAGTTCGATATCTGCACAGAAGATTTTGAAGAATGCAAAGCTCAATTGCTCGATCTGCTCAAAATTTTACAGACTCAATCTAGACTCCAATCCCAAGCACCCACAACAACACAAGTTTTAAATCAAATTCAACCCACGAATTCGGAAATTCATCTCAAATTTTCACCCTGTGACACGGAAGTCTTTTACGGAGGGTATGAAGAGTGGCCGTCCTTCCGGGACATGTTTACTGCGGTGTATATAAACCACCCTAAACTCACTCTAGCCCAAAAATTATACCACCTCCGATGCAAAACTAAAGGTCAAGCTGGTGCTATTGTAAAACAGTACCAGCTAAACGACAATAATTTTGATTTAGCATGGGAAGCTTTAAAATCGCGATATGGGAACACACGTATCCTAGTCGATAATCAAATTAAAACCCTTTTAAATATTACACCCATAATTTCAGAAAATAGTAATGCAATACAGAAAATACAAACCACCATCAATAACAGTTTATGTGTTCTTTCCTCTCAAGGTGTCAATACGAAGAATTGGGACCCCAATCTGGTTTATATTTGCTCCTCCAAATTATCCGAGGAAACACTGTCTCTTTGGGAGCAATCCCTCAAATCTCGTAAAGATCTCCCAGTTTGGTCCCAAATTAATAAATTTCTAACTGCCAGATACGAGATAGTGGAAAGACTTGATAGCATAAGTCCCAGTAAACCGAAACCAAATATCTCCAATCACAATAATCTTACCCAAAATAAATATCTGAATAGATCTCACTCTTATCGCAATCCTTCCGCTGCAGATTATGCCAACTAAATCATTCCCTTAGATTTTGTCCCAAATTCAAACAAATGTCTATCCCGGAAAGACAAAATTATGTCCGTGATAATAGCTTTTGTGAAAATTGCCTTGCGTTCTCACACAAGAGGCAAGATTGCAAAAGTAATTTCACTTGTGTTTACTGCCAGAAAAGGCACCATTCAATGCTACATTATGCTTCTGGAATTACACCACAATCTCATAATAGGACACTCAAACCGACCTTTTCCCAAGTCTCTACAACACTGCCGTCGGAACAACCCTCATGTTCACGGCAGGAGCCAAGTGATATGATACAATCACATCACACAAGTAATAATAAAAGAATATTACTCCCCACAGCCATAGTTTCCCTTGCGCAGTCAGGCGAGCTTTTCAAAGTTAGAGCCCTGATTGATCAAGGTTCGCAACGGACCTTCATCTCCTCAAAGGTTCAGAAACGAATAGGGCTCCCCACAAAAAACTCCCATTATGCAATTTCCGGCATAGGAGGTGCAGTTGTTCAGAACGCAAATCGAATCTGCTTCTTGACTCTGGTTAAGTGCAACCATACTAAAACTGAAGCGCAAGCCATAGTTCTGCCCCAGCTTACAAAGCTATTACCCACTTTTAAGGCAAGCCATCCGAATTGGGATGAGCTATCGACTTTAAATCTCGCCGATCCCAACTGTTTCTCACCAGCCCAAATCGATATAGTTATAGGAAGTGATCTTACCCCAAAGATACTTCTGGAAGGCACACGTATTACTTGTGGTAGCCTTTTAGCCCAAAATACCATAGTTGGTTGGAGCCTAAGTGGTCCTATAACAGAAAATGTATCAACATTCTCGATACAAGTTTCGCAAATCATTTCGCACGACCCTGTAAGCCTTCAACTCAGAAAATTCAGGGAACAGGAAGAGTTACCACAATCCCATCCTCTATCTGAAGACGATATAGCTTGTGAGAAGTTGTACCAAAAGACTACAACCCGAAGACCTGATGGTCGCTATATTGTAAGACTTCCATTCAAGAAAGAATTCCCAAGAAACTTAGCATTAGGGCACTCCCGAAGCTCCACTTACCAACAACTATTGAGCATAGAACGCTCACTTGAAAAAAAGGGTGATCTCAAAAAATTATACAGTGAAGTTTTGGAAGAATACATCACCTTAAACCATATGGAAGTAACATCCTCCCGTGAAATTATCTCCAATGGTAGATGTTTTTCTTTCTCTTTGCCCCACCATGCAGTAATCCGACCCGAAAAAATTACTTCCAAAATACGAGTCGTTTTCAACGCACCAAAAAAGTCAAGTTCCGGAAACTCATTGAATGACGTTCTCCACACTGGCCCTACACTACAATCAGACCTGATGGTTATTATCCTCAAGTGGCTGTATAAGTTCGTTTTCAATAGTGACATTGAAAAGATGTATAGGCAGATCCTGGTTCATGCAGACGATCAAAAATTCCAACGAATTATCTTTCGTAAATCTCCACAAGAACCCATTCAGGATTATCAATTAAACACCGTCACATTCGGTGTAGGCTGTGCTCCTTATCTAGCCATAATAACCATCCATCAGCCGGCAAATGACACAAAACAGAGACTCCTCTCGCGTCAAAAATACTCCTTGAAGAAACATATGTCGATGACATATAACTTCTCATCCTACAAAAACATTCAAATCCATGGATTCTGCGATGCTTCTGAAAAGGCGTACTGTGCATCTCTGTATATACGTATGCAAATAGATGACCAATCTGTCTGCTCCCACCTTCTTGTTTCCAAAGGAAAAGTTGCTGCTCTCCAAACTATAAGCCTCCCCCGTTTAGAATTGTGCGGTGCGGTCCTGCTTTCAAAATTAGTTAATCATATTCGAGCTCAACTCGGTCTAGGGCATGCCACACTTTTCCTATGGTGCGATTCTTCCATCGTCCTGGCATGGCTAGAAAAACCCCCTCACATGTGGAAAACATATGTAGCAAACCGCACATCCGAAATATTAAAAAATGTCGGCAACGCTACATGGCGGCACGTCTCAAGTGCTGACAATCCTGCAGACTTAGGAACGAGAGGATGCCTACCACAGGATTTAGTCTCGTCCTCTTTGTGGTGGAATGGCCCAGTGTGGCTACAGAAAGCGCAAGATTTCTGGCCAAAATCTCAACCGAATAGTGGGCCAATTATTGAGCAACGGAAAGTGGAGACCTTTCATACCCTTGATGAGCCATCCGACATTCTCGATCGGTTCTCTTCCTATCCACATGCTCTAAGGATGATTGCATACATGTTTCGTTTTCTCCGAAACACCCTTGCAAGATTCAAAGATGTAACCATTCCGAGCAGCATTGCCATTTCTCATACTGAAATGAATTTTGTGAAGACTAATAACCTGGCTAATAACCTTAGCTCAATTTCGTTTCTATGAACGTGAATACTCGTCTCTTGCCGAATCCAAACTTGTCAACAAAAGGAGTTCCTTGCATCCCCTTTACCCGATATTAGACAAAGAACGTCTCATAAGAGCTAATGGACGTCTCGTGCATTCTGCAATAAGCTATAATGAGCGCCATCCCATCATACTACCAGAAAACTCCCGCCTCTGCACCCTCTACCTCGAATTTTTACACTCAACTTTGTTACATGCAGAGCAAAGATTGATGATCAGTATGGCTCGCCAAGAGTTCTTCATTTCACCACTTAAGTCGAAAGTAAAGAAGAGCTTATCGCGCTAATTCCAGGGCACTTTCTTCGCGGTGCTCCATTATTATCACTTCCAGAGCCTGATTCCGAAGGGCAATCTTTGGTGCATCGCTGGGAAAAGCTAAAGGTCTTACACCATGAATTCAGTAGGAGATGGAAAGATGAGTATCTGAAGGAACTTCATAAACGCTACAAGTGGAAACATACCCAAAAGGATGTAACTGAAGGGGAATTCGTCGGCATTAAGGACGACCACCTCCCCCCTAATGAGTGGCGCCTGGGTTGCATTGAAACCCTTCATCGCGGCCCAGATAACCACATCCGCGTAGCCGATATCCGAACATCCATCGCGTTAATACGGCGACCACTCGTTAAACTATGCGTACTCCCCATGGCATAGACACACCATTTTCACCAAAATTCATTTGTATATCATGTTCCTTACACGCATACGTATACATGTATGCGTTCCGCTTCGCAATTCGATGCTTCCAATGCACTAGTTTTATCCAACCTCTTCCCATGCTTAGCATTACCAATTATTAATTCTCATATTCTTACCTTTCACAGAACGCCAAAGAATCATTGCACAAGAATTCACCAGTGCCAGCTGTGTCGGCGATACCACCCGTTGCGGTTCTGCAACAAATTTAAAGCATTGAATGCAGAACAGCGGGCAGACACCGTACGACAACATCAATATTGTTTCAACTGCCTGGCTCGAACTGATATCACGGGATGCTGCGATTCACCGAACAGCTGTAAAATTTGTCACCGAGCACATCATACAATGCTGCATAAAGGTAAAGTTGAAACGAGACACAAACATCACCTGACGAGTGGCGCCCATCATCACAAGAAACGGAAACCTCGAAAAATTACACCCCGAAAGAGCCACAAAACAGTGCCGCAGCATAATCGGCAAAAGCAACCGTGCTGCTCATGTTATGAACAACACACCGCCCCATCAGTGTCCCACCGAAACACTTGTCGTAACAAAAACAACAACATCGAATTGGAAACCTTCAGCAGCAGACGCTACCGTGCACGCCGGATGCTGCAATCAGTCATGCAAACGCTGCAGCAGCTCGAGGATTCCATGACTCTTGCACCAGTGCAAGGCGGCCGCCATGTTGGAGAGAGTTCCAGCTAATGCATTTGCTAATGTTTTTCTTTTCTGCATCATTTTGAATTATTCTATTACATATATTAATTTGAATCTAGTACTTGTACTAAAATATGTATTATGCTCTGTTAACTATAAGCTTTCATATTTATAATTCTAAGCTTGTTATTTTATTCGCTCACTTCTTATTATTACTTATACTTGTACCTAAGCGAATCTGAATCGCCTCAAACGCACACGAAGTGCAATTATAACATTTTGAATTTTTAGTAAAACCTTTATAAAGTGAAAACTAAATTGTGTTATTGGAATACGTTTAAACAATGTCTTTTCGGTGACTATCCTAGAGGCTATAAACCAGTCGAGCCTTCTGGTGCTGGAACCAACCTGACCAGGAGTATTGGCAGCGCTCTGAGGAGCAGCTACCTTGCAACCCGGAAAGTGCGTTGCAAGGAGTACGCCATTAACTTCTGACCTAGAGTTGGTGTAGGAGCCATCGGGCTTCAGAAATGAGTCCAACTTACCCGTCCGGTCCCTGTGATGAACTTTGCATAGCCTCGCTACGTTCCGAGCACACCATCTCATAGCAATCAACCAAGATTCGCCCTAATGTATTAGAGGCTTCCTCGATTGACTCTATTGTCCGGAGTTTAGGAACGACGCAAATTCTTTCTTCGACCAGCTCACCGAATCGTATCCAATCCGCTTTTCGAGGATTTCGGCCGGCAGGAACCAATTCTAGCTCAGCTGCAAGCCGAAACTCTATGTAAAGGTGGTCCGAAAGGAGTCATCTCTAAGAAGTAGCCATCCGGTGATTTGATCAGCCACTATACTGTTTGATAGTGTCAGATCAATCACCTCCTGTCTCCTACTAGTAACAAAAGTTGGGCTGGTGCCAACATTTGGAATTACCAGTCGGGATGGCAGAATGAAATCCAACTGCTTATTTCCCCCTGAAGTTACACTTGGTGCTCACCCAGATAGTGTTCTGCGCATTGGCGTCACAGCCCACTATTAGTCCTAAGCCATTGGATTCCGCGTATCGTACGACTTCCATCAACTCCCTCGTAGGAGGGGATATAATAGAATCGTAGGGAAGGTAAGCCGAAACACCAATAGTCTCCACCACACCTCCCCCATACCGGTACTTCGTAACTGTAACGTCGTGCAGTCAACCGCTTTCGGCACAATCATGCAAGAGCGCGGACGAACCACTACTCCATATTAAAGGAAGGAACCCCACTTAACTCCTCCCAATCCGCATACGCGTCTGTTAAACACCCATGGTTCTTGGATTAAATTTATGTGGGGATTTGTATGCAGTTTCGCATAGCTACTGCATAAGAGGGCAGTAGCCGATTTGCTATGCTGCAATCACATACTAAGAGACAACACGAAGTAGAAGAAAGTCTCGTCTAGTCCTGGGTTCTCCACGTTCCCAAGTCCCGCTGTTATGCCATTTTCTGTGAGCAGATTTACTATTTTCTTTACTTCACTTCTTATTTTGATACTTCTATGCATTATTATAAATATAACTTTTTATTGTTTCTTTCAAATTGCTTTTGTAAATTAATTTAAAGTAAAAGTTTTCGCTGCGTCACTTTTTCTTCACTTTTCTTTTATATTATTGAACTTTGCTGACAGATTAACATTTTTACTCATATAAATCGATATTTTCAAATTTTTAATTGGAACGTTCTCTCGATCGATTTCTCAAGTAAAAAATGGTTGAGAAAAATTCTATATTCAAATGCATTTCAGCATTCTAGAGAATATTGAGAATTAGAAATTTATCGAAGGTTAGAGCTATAAATATTTTCTCAAATGTTTCTCAACTCGTACTCAAGTTGACAACAAACATTTAAGTAATGCGTTCTTTAACTATTTCTACCCTAAAAAAGAAGCAGTAACTGTGGCTAAGAGGGAAGGGCGAAACCGAAAACTCAATTCTTTTAACAATTGCCCCAGCGATGTGTGGATAAATTTAAGAATTGAAATTTATTATGAATTTAATTACATTATATTTTTTTTTTTAAATGCAAGGTTGTTGTTTTCTTCGAATAAAAACATTATTAGTTTTTGATGTGATAACATCTTTACTCGGGGCTGAAAAAAAATTTATAGTGAAGTGAATTGATAGGAATTGAAATCAAATGTCAAGCCAGTGCTCCGTCTCCATTTGGTCAGAAATGAATGAAATTTGGTTTCTTAGTGGAATTTTAATTTTAAAAATTCAATCGATAGTTTTTTAAAGAATCGAGATTTTTAGGTGAATTTACGCAGTTTTAAAGCGCATTTGATATGTTTGTTAAAATTAAAAAAAAACTACAAAATTTGTTTTTTTTAGTAAATATCTTTGCTAAAAATAAAAAAAAAAAAAAATAAATAAAAAAATTCAAAAATTATTTTAAAAGAACACCGAGTTATAGTGATCAAATTATTAGCCAACCTTAGTGTTCAATCTTTTTAAATGCTACATATTCCAATATTTAAAATTTTTAGGAGACCTTACAATACTTTAAAATTTAATGTAATAAAAAACAATATGTTTATTTTATTTAAAAATTAATTTTTATTTATCATTACTTTCAGAACTTTCTTTAGAAAAACTTAAAAATATCTTAAGCGATTTATTAAGAGGACGTTCCAGTTAAAAATTTGAAAATATCGATTTATATTAGACAGAACTATTCTGTTCACTCTTCAGCTGATGATCTTCTGACACTTCATCCGCACGACACTTCAAAGGTTAGTGCTGGTGGCTTCTCAGAAAGAGGAAAAAAAAAGGAAAATACTACTCTACATTGCTGCAGTAAATTCGGCCTGTTCTATTCGTCGAGACTGATATGCGAAAATCTATGATTTTTGTTTGTTTATCTTTCTGTAATTTGTGCTCACTCTTTCGCTGGCGCATAAAAATTGTTAGTGTAAACTCACTGCCTACACTTACAAGTATTGCCAGCATCAAATATCTCAACACTTTCAACTTTAGAAAAGAAGAAACATCCTAAAAGTATACTTCACCAACCGCAACTTTACAGTACGTTCCATAATCAACGAGCAACAAGTAAAACAAGAAATAATGGAGAAAAAAATAAATTTACTCCTTCTGAAAATGGATCGTTTTGAAGCTGACATCAAAGACGAAGTTAAAAAAATCAACAGGGAAGTATCAGACCTAAAACAAGTGTGCCTAGCTAACAATCAAGAATATGCAAAGCTAGAAGAAACTATTAAGAAACAACAACACACAATTGATTTCCTGCTGCGTGAAGTAAACAAAAATAATATTGTCGTTCATGGATTCGAGTTCGACAAAACCAATCCTAAGCATTCATTCAATAAATTTGCAAAAAATGAGCTACAACTCGACATTAATGTTTCGCAAATTACAACAATATACAGTTTGGGTAATTCTAATTTGCCTTCCAAGCCCTTGAAAGTTGGCTTTGTAAACTATGAATCGAAGTCAGCATTATTTAATGCACGCAAATTTACATCAACAATGATCTTCCGCTCAGCGATCGATTAAAACGCAAGGAAAATAATGCAAATAGGAAGAAACCTTTTAACAAAAGGGCCTTGTCGTCTTCTTCTGAGGCAGGCCCCTCTCACCAAACGATAGAGACGAAAAAACCAAAAAACTTTCAGACGCGCATAGACAACATACATATTCAGCGGAAATACGGCGCGCCAACAAGTCAACTAAAGATCCTCTCTTGGAACTGCCACTGAATTTCAAATTTTATTAATTATATATCTCATGAAGTTAGTTCTCTCAATGATTTCGACATCATTTGCTTAACTGAAACCTGGCTCACCTCTTCATTTGTTAATTCTCAATTTTCTTTAAATGACAAGTGTTTCGAATCTTCAGCTGTAAAAAGTGGCTTAAAGACCGCGCGAGTGGAGTAATTGTTGTTTTAACTAAAAATCATTTACAAGCCGAAATTGTTGAGATTTCTAACTTCTGGATTTTTATAGAAATCAAATCTTATGTACAAAAATTTATTTTAGGTGCAATTTATCTATCTCCCTCTATTGTTAACATTGTCCACATGTCCTGTGGAATTTAGACACAACGTTAGATAAAATTACTTTCACAAGCCACAATGATTTCGTTCTAATTGGGGACTTCAATGGTAGAATTGGAGATCTAAACCCAATAAACAAGGGGTTGTGTGAGAATACAGCACTTAATGAAACCAGATCTTAGTTGGATAAACATGTGAGTAGCAGGGGAATAAAGTTAGTTGAGTTTATGGAAAATAATGGGCTCTTTGCATTGAATGGTCGTACGCTAAGCGATTCCCCCTCGCAATTCACATTCATTAGTAGCAACGGGTGCTCTACCGTAGACCTATGCTGGATCAGCTTGAACCTTCTCAGCTCAGTAGTGGACTCGAAAATACTGTTGTCCACAACAACCTCGGACCACGTACTCTACTTAATCATTCTTAATGATGGTCGCCCCAGCAATACCACTACAACAATTGAAAACATATCTAATTCACGTTCTCTAAAATGGGTAGAGAATGCTTTAGAGTCCTTCCAATCTTTAATGTTTCTAAGATTAAATCAACTCAATTTTAGCAAACAATCAAGTACTCAAATTTACGACCACATGGTAGAGTTAATCACGACTGTCGCTCATGACTTACGTATGTCGTATGTTCGCACAGATCCCTTCATTAATGCTTGCTCTAAACCTTGGTTTGATGGCAACTGTGCTGCACTTCTTCGTAGAGCCCTAAGAAAATGTAAAAAATTTTCATTCTAGACAATAGAACTTTCAAATTACTTCTCTTTGAAAAAATCTTTTAAAGACACAATTAATCTAAAAAAAACAAGAGTATTTTATAAAACTTCAGATTACATTTTCATAACTTAAAAGCACACAAGACTTCTGGGGTTTAATCAAAAAAACTAAAAAAAAAACTGGCAATCCAATTGAGCCAGGCATATAACGTACCTATTTGACAGGTTTGTTTGCTGAAGAATACCTACCATCACCAACATTTTTCCTCTATGCTAGGTATCCATTCCTAGATCAAGACATTACACTTTCTGAACTTGTAGATACACTTGTAACTCTAAAGAGTGCCAAATCCGCTGGCCTTGATGGAATCACTAATGAGTTTTTTTTGAAAGTTCTACAACCAATCGACGCCGATAAAAACGAAAAATTATTGACAAATAAAACACGACCTTTTTATTTGATGAACGATTCACAAGTGAACAAAAATTTTATTTTCAGTAAAATAAAACATGATAGAATTATATGGGCATCTCGATCAAATTATTTTCAACACTCCCACTAATTGATCGATATGCAACAAATTAAAACGTATATGAAACAATACCTCAAACTTCTGTATTAAAAACAAAATGAAATGAAAAATAAGTATTTACAATAAAAATAATTATTTTTCATTCATTCCTTATGATATATAACAACTCCTTCAGATTTTGAAAGCGACCTCTTGGTAAAGATTTTGTAAAAATATCTGCCAATTGTTCATCGCTTGGTACATAAAACAGTTTGAAAAGTTTATCATTATACTTCTCTCGAATAAAATGATATCTAACATCAATGTGCTTTGTGCGTTTGTGAAATTCAGGATTTTTTATCAAACGTATTGCGCTTTGATTATCCATGTTGAAATCAGACTCTATTTTACATCCAGTTAATTCCTTCAGCAAACGCTGTAACCAAACAAGTTCTTTCACTGCACTTGAAGCTGCGATATACTCGGATTCAGTGGTTGATAAAGCAACAGATTTTTGTGTCTCGGAACACCAACTGATTACTCCAGAACCAAAGAGAAAAATATATCCCGATGTCGATCGTCTTGTTTGCTTATCACCTGCATAATCTGCGTCACTATATCCAACCAACTTCATTGATTTTATGCATTTAAATCGAATTCCATGATCAATGGTTGACTTCAAGTATTTTAATATACGCTTCACCGCACAAACATGTGCTTTTGTAGGTTTTTCAAGAAAACGACTCACTACTCCCACTGCATAGCTTATATCTGGACGAGTGCCAACTGCCAGATACATGATACTGCCAACTACTTCTCGATACGGGAATTTTGCTACTTCAGAATCATCAAAATTGTCTAATACCTGATTAACGTCAGCTGGAGTCGTCACACCATTGCAATCTTCCATTCCAAATTTTCGCAAAACTCGTTTTGTATATGCTGACTGATGCAAATGAATTGATCCATCTTTAAGTCTTTTTATCTCTAACCCAAGGAAGCATTCTGCATTAAAAAATGTTAACTCAAACTCCTTTTTTAGATACTTTATTACCGGTTCAATTTCATCTTCTGAAGACGCCACAATCAGTCCATCATCCACATAAATTGCCAGTATTATTTTCTTGCCTCCATTGTTATATATAAATACACATGGGTCCGAAATGCATGCAGTAAAATTAAATTTCTCTATAAAAGATGTAAATTTTTTATTCCAACAGCGTGATGCTTGCTTAAGGCCATATAGACTTTTCATAAGTTTGCATACACGACCACTGCCATCTTCGTAACCCACTGGCTGCTTCATGAATACATTTTCTTCCAATTCGCCATACAAAAACGCAGTTTTAACGTCAAACTGTCTCATTGCCATATTCTCCATACTCACAAGAGATAGAATAGCTCGAATTGACGTAAATTTAACAACTGGACTAAAGGTTTCTCGATAGTCCACACCGAATTCTTGAGTAAAGCCTCTGGCAACAAGTCTGGCCTTGTATCGCTCAATACTGCCATCTACATTGTATTTAATTTTGAAGACCCATTTATTGTCAACTATCTTTTGGTTCAAAGGCGGTTCTACCAATTTCCACGTTTCGTTTACTGCCAAAGATTTCAACTCGTCACGCATTGCGTCAACCCAATATTTCTTGTCGTCGGATTCGATTGCTTGCTGGTATGTTTGCGGTTCGTCTGTTGTTGCCAAACTTAATAGCGCTGTCATGCTAGTTGTAGTCTGAGAATGCTTCCGCAAACGATCATTTATGATATTTCCTTGGTTAATATCACACCATTCACTGCTCACTTTTCGTCCTTGTTTCTTTGGAGTCGACCCCGGTGATCGTTCCGCGTCTAGAAAATCTTCATCTTCGGCAATAGTAACAACTTCATGAACATCTGTATTTACTTTGCTGCTCATGACATCTTCGTTTACCACTGTAACAGTTTCCATGACATCTTCGTTCATCACTGTAGAAATATCCACACCCTCGATGAACTTTACATCACGGGTAATGTGAATTTTGTTCGTGACTGGATTCCAAACGCGATAGCCCTTCACATTTTCATCATAGCCAACAAAAATACATTTGTCAGCCTTCCGATCTAGCTTTTGACGTTTTTCCTTACATATATGTGCAAATACTTCAGCTCCAAATACGTGTAAGTGATTAAATGATGACTTTTTCTTGCACCACAATTCATATGGAGTCTTGTCTGCCACTGTACTAGTTCCCGAGCGATTGATGACAAATACTGCTGCATTTACTGCTTCTGCCCAAAACTTTAATTCCATTTTGCATGCATGTATCATTGTTCGCGCTGATTCTACAATAGTTCTCATCTCTCTCTCTGCTGAACCATTCTGTTCTGGAGTATACGGCACTGTTCTCTGATGACGAATACCCTCACGTTCGAGCATCTTCTTCATGTCCGCATTACCGAACTCGGTACCATTATCTGTGCGAAGAATACATATACAGTAACCATATGCATTTTTTATTACCTTGATAAACGCTTTGATTTTCTCGTACACATCGGATTTTTGTTTAATGCAATAGATAAACCGGAAATGTGAATAGTCATCTTTCAATAAAAGAAAATATTTCGACCCTCCGATCGATGCCTCCTGCATAGGACCACATACATCAGCGTGAATAATCTGCCCACACTTTGTTGACCTTTCTTCACGTGTCTGAAAGCTGCTACGGTGATGTTTCCCATACATACAAGCTTCGCAAGTAAATTGCTCATCGATGAATGCCACTCCATTTCTTTTCAAAAAATTTCTTACATGAGCCAAGCTCTGATGTCCTAATTTTTCGTGCCATAATCGAAGTGGGCTTAAGTTTGCTGCAACATTCGCCACTGCTTCAGTACCCACAACATCAGCTTCGATTGCCATGACTGTAAGATTTCCGCACCGAACTCCCACTACCATCGTAACCTTATCTTCCGTACGCATCAGCTTCATGGATTTGCTTGACCCTTCTATACATAGTCCTTGATCTAGCGCATGGTTTTGAGAAAATAAATTTTTGTCAATATCTGGAACATATACCACATCCGCCAGAAAACCTTTATGCCATTTCTTGCCATCAAAAAATTTCACATCGATCGTTCCGATACCAGTACCCATCATAACGCCTTTAGCTATACGAATTGACCTTGATTCAGTTCTGAACTCTCTGAACCACTCGCGTCTGCTAGTCATATGATGACTGGCACCAGAATCCAAAATCCAACTATTTTTAGTCATTTGTATTGATACCATCACAAGTGAAAGCCTGCCCATCTTGGTTATTAGATGACTTCTTCAAACTTGGGCAATCACGCTTCCAGTGTCCTGAGCCTCCACATCCAAAACAGCTACCCTTTTTCTTTGACTTACTCTGTCCTTTTCCATCAACAGTTTTATATATTGACTTTGCCTTTTTTGCCATCAATGCTTCCACGGATTCTGTAACACCTCTGGCTATCAGTCTGTCTTCTTCTATCATTAGCCGTGCTCGAAGATTGTTTAATGTCCGATCTTCTTTCGATGCTGATTCCCAAGCACTACTGAAAGAACTGTATTCAGACGGAAGTGACATTATAATCTTGGTGATAACCATTTGATCTGAGATGGTTTCTTTTAGATTCTTCAGACGCTGTACAAGATCTTCAAGTCGAGCAATAAACGAGATGATATTCTCTCCAGCTTCAATTGTAAACGAGAAAAACTTGTGATACAGCAACAGGAGACTAGTTTCATTCTTCTTTTCAAATATCGAATGCAATTTATCCCACATATCCTTTGCTGTCTCACAATTCTGAATATGCGTGATTTGTGAACTTCCAACAGTGGTACCAATAATCCTTTGTGCCTTGGCATCACTCCTTTTCCACTCTTTTAATTTTGTTGTATAATCTTGAGTTGCTGCATTCGTTGGACGCTGCTCATCCCCTGTGACGACACCGTATACATCGCTAGCAATTAGCGTGATCTTGACTTGGAATCTCCATGTAGACCACTGCTCCTCTCTCTGCAATTTCTCAATTTTCGACTCGTTTTCCATTTCGCCTCTTTTCTCCTTTCAGCTTTGCAATACTATTTTTGTCTACACAAAAATTCCTCAATGCCCGTTAGAAAGACCAAGAATATATGCGAAATCTACAGGAACAATGCGATTGGTATATGAGCATGAACTGGGCCCATAACCTTTTGAAAGTTCTGCAACCAATCGACGCCGATAAAAACGAAAAATTATTGACAAATAAAACACGACCTTTTTATTTGATGAACGATTCACAAGTGAACAAAAATTTTATTTTCAGTAAAATAAAACATGATAGAATTATATGGGCATCTCGATCAAATTATTTTCAACAGTTTTGGATAAATCTACCTAGTGAAGGCATAAATGTTATTTTGCAATTATTCAATAATATTTTGCAGAGCAAAGAAATCCCTAAAAAGTGGTCACTCTCTAAACTCATTTTAATACACAAAAAGGGAGATAACACTCTCCCCGATAATTATAGAGGCATAGCCCTTATAAACACTATAGCGAAAACGCTTACACACATAATCTCTCTCAAACAGAATCGCCTCCTGGGCTGATATGCTTACCATTATTCCCAAGCATCAGTCAGACTTCCATATTTGTAATAAAAAAAAAGCTCTTTGCTGCCTTTATAGATTTTAAAAAAGTATTCGACACTGTGATCCATAACCTTCTTTGGAACTAACTCTACTCTCTTGGGCTGAGCTCCAAGCTTATACACAAATCGATGAAATCCCAATCCATAAAGGCCCAGGGGGACCCACTAAGCCCACTCCTTTTTAGTTTATTCCTTGCAGACCTAAATGATCACTTGGAAACTCAAAATGTGGAAGGAATTTACGTGGATAATCTGCATATTCATTCTCTACTCTACGCTGACGACCTAATTCTTCTAGCTGACAGCCCTACAAGTCTCCAAAAGGCCCTAGACGCCCTGAAAATGTTCTGTACTAGTAATAATCTCACAGTGAATGTCAATAAATCCAAAGTCATTATCTTCAAGGCGGCAGGTAGAATTGCAAGAAATCTTCGTTTTAAGTTCGATCTTACGAAATTGGAACTAGTCAAAGAGTACACTCATTTGGGTATACCATTCTGTAGTTCTGGGTTATTCCTCAATACCACCAAACAAATGGTGACTAAAGCGAACTCCGCAATGTCACAAGTTAAACATATTCTCATTAAAACCAAAATGCAATCACATAGCTCCCGGGTTTACCTCTTCAACAGTCTTATATTAAGTGTTTTGTTATATGGATCGGAAGTTTAGGCTCTGAACTACCCAGACTGCTTAGAAAAGACCCAAACTAGGTTTTTTAAGTCATTGTACTTTATAGACCAATCTACGCCAAATTACATTGTTCGAAGAGAATTCAAGCTAAACAACTTAATTATTATATCTGTCAACAGAGCCATCAAACTATTATGTAAAATTTTAAGCATGGATGTGAATAGATACCCTAAAAGATGTCTAATTGCTCTAATCAAATTAGATGCATCTGATGCAAACATTACGAAGTACAATTGGTTTTCGTTATTAAAAAACTACCTCTGCCAGGTGAATAAAGAACATCATCTGGCTAACGCTAATTCTCATACTCTCCAGCGAGAGCTGAACACAATCACTTGTGACCTTAGTAATTTCTACAATAATATGGACACCAACCTAATCATGAGCTCTAACTATGTTCCAAACTACAAATTTTAGGAACTGGTTCGTTAACTAGCATCAACGCTCCAATTCAGAAGGTTAGACTTGCTTTTCAATTACGAACAGCAAACTCCAGATGTTTTGTTTTAACCATTAATACAAAATTACACCTGTTCTATTTGTAACATGGCAGAAGAAGAAACCCTCTTTCACATTATATGTAAATGTCCCATATACGAGGAATACCGAACTCGCTTTCTGCAAAAACATTTTACTCCAAATAAAATCCCACTAGACGTCAACGAAGCTCAATTAAATGATTTGTATCTCTTTTTTGTATATACCTTAAATTTAAGATAATTTATTTGCGAAAACTAAATATTAGCCTCATATTGTAAAAAAAAAAAAGTGTATATATATCTTACGTACTTATAAGCCAATCATTGTTATAGCTTAGCTAAAGTACAATTTAATAAATAATAAAAAATAATATTAGTTTTGATTTTTTGGTTTTCTATAGTTTCAAGAATACTCTTCTAAAATATTAGTGAAAAATTCGAAATGTTATAGATATTGTGTCTTGATGTACTAAAAATGAGATCTAATGTTCAACAACAAATTTTGGAGAAAGCGAACAATTATTTGGCTTCAAAATCGTTATTCAGGGGTTTTCAGAGTCGCGGATTACGAATCTAATATATGACTTTTAAAATTAAAAATAGCGGATCAAATATGGCGGAAGAATTTTTTAAAATTGAGAAAAAAAATACCCTAAAGTAAGAGGGAGAGGAAAGTTTCGCTTTTTTGTGGTTCCACTTATAGAGATGTGTCTATCAAAATCTTGTATAGTTTATGCTTTTGTCTTTATTTGGAAGCACAGAATCCATCCTACCACCAAAAATTAACTTTTTTGGAGATGGCTCTACCGCCGCCATCTTGGATTAAGAATGGTGCAAATTTTTTTTTTGTCCTCAGTAAGATATTTATAACATCTCTAAGCAATTTTGTAATAATAAATCATAGTTTCTTAAAAAAATTCTTCAAAAAGTAAATTTTTTTCAATTTTAAACTGGAATGTCTCCATAACTTCTACTCCTGCATTATCTGATTGGCCAAAGTAATAATTAACATGTTTGTCAATCAAATCCTTTTTCTTATTCTTTATGTCTTTTAAAACATAAAAGACGACAAAGACAGATGCCGCAAAAGATCTGTATTAGTATCTTCTCGTCCAGTTTTTCTAGTACGTGCCAATCTATTTCAATCGAACAAAATAGCAATAACTTGAATATTTAGTACCACTTAAATAAATAAGATAATTACAAATTTTGCAAAAGAAAGAAACGAAATGTCAGCCGATGTGTGTTAGTACTAAAACATGAAAAATTACGTTTAAAATGTGTTTTTTCCAAGAATCGAAAAAATCGGAAAAGTTATTGTTATTTCCAAATAATGTAAGGTTCATTTTAACGAAATGTGGAAACTTTATTCTAATTTTTGAGATTAATTGCCAATGGATGGAAAAAAAGTCAAAATAAAATCTATTTAACGATATTTTTTACTTCCATCGGTTTTTTTTTTCTAAAAAGTCAAATATAAAAAATAAATTTGAAATCTTAGTTACACTATGCGATCAAATCCGGATTCAACAAGAGAAGGTGATACTGAGCACTCCTGCATTCATAGTTTTTCTGGGTCAGTAACTGTTTTTTATTTAAGGTTTCGTCCTGAATCAGTTTGAAATTATCGGATCCTTGTAAAAAAGACTTGCTTAAACCCCATTTTTTTCCTAAAACGTGACGTGATGGGAAGTTTTTGACCTCAGATTCGTGTTCAACATGAAAAATTCTTTCACAAAAACTTCATCTTATTAGCAAAACCCATCTTAAAATTAATTTTTAACGCATTATTGCTCAGAACACCCAACTAGAAAGATATCTTTCAATGCTGTGACTTCACGAATTTTGGGAATATAAGCCAACCTCATCCGTGTTCCTTATCATTGATAATGGCTCAAATTCCCAATGATGATCATTTGAAAAAAATTAGCCTCTACAATTTTTGGTAATTTTTTTGAGGTTGGGTACATCATCAGTTGTGGGAAGTCAATGAGTTAATGAAATTATGTTCCTCACGATAACAAAAAATGCACTAGAATGCACATTGAAAAATATTTATTTGAAAAAAATTAATTTGATTATTCTGGGAATTTTTGGTCACTTTTGGCCATTTTTTTGAGGTTAAGATTAAAAAAAATCGGAAAATTTTTCCTAAAATTTTAATTTTACAGGGCCCATCAAATGTATCATTGATTTAATTTATTGTATTTAAAAATCAGTTTGATAAAAATTATTTATGAATATTTTCTTCGAATAAAAACCCCCCAGGAAAAAAATTTCTGGCTACGGCGCTGGACGGAATTGCACTCCGAAAGTATGCTGTCTTATTATTAGAATAAACAGATTAAAATAGGTAAATTTTTAATATTAAGAATAAGACCCTAAAAGTATTCCGCACTTTTATTATTTAGAATGAAAATAGCGCACCTTAACAAAAAAAAGTGGCATAACTCAAAATCATCAAATAAATATTGAGTTTTTGCTATAAAGCAGTTTGCCGTGCATATCTCGAAAAACTAAAAAATTCTGTTATTATTCTGTCTTCTCTACCACTACTCCTTCTATTTTTGTCAAACAGTTGTATGGAGATGCTACACTGTGCGACCGTGGAGGGTCCCTCTGTTGTACCCTGAAAGTATGCTGTCTTATGATTAGTATAAAAAGATTAAGAAAATTGATTTTTTAATATAAAAAATAAGACCCTAAAAGTATACCCCATTTTTATTATTTTGTATGTAAATACAGTGACTGCCAAATTAAACTTTCGTACCGCTAGGTGAAGCATGGTGAATTGCACCCCGAGATTATTCTGTATTATTATTATATGTAAACAAAGTAGTGGAGGGTCGCACAGTGTAGCGTCTCCATACAACCGTTGGACAAAAATAGAAGGAGTAGTGGTAGGCTAATGAAGTTTCGCAGAAATATTTTTTATGTTAATATTAAAAAATATTGCAAATTTCAACCAAATCGGTTAACGGACACGTTCACTTCTTATATAAGATGAATTAAAAAATTACACCATCTCAAAAACTATTGAAGTAATAAACTTGGATTTGTGGAGTGACTCCTGATAATGTAAGCATTTCCTAAAACAAAAAATGGTCAAGATTGGAAATATGGGCATGGCTTGTCCGATACAAAAAATGTGCCTAAATTAGTTTTTTTGGCTCAAGATTGTCGTAGAACCTAATCTCATGCATTGAAATTTAGTGTACAATAACAATTTTGGCCCATATTATGAACTGCTTCTGACTGTAAAATTATTATTATGAGCAGTGCAACCCTGTCGAAATTTTCGTTGCGCATCGAATTTTCTGTCGAACACAATTTTACTTTCGATACGGTGCATGCTGAGTAATAATTGTTAAAAATTTAAGTATTTTGCCATTTTTTTTTTGCTTTTTGAGGATTAAAAACTAATTTTAAACGATTTTTGTAAATTTTATGCAGGTGCAAAAAAATGCAGTTAGAGAAACTTGTGTCGTTGATGGAAGCAAATCCTCTGATTGCAAAGGGTATTTTATCAAAAGTTCTGGTGACGAAGAAAAAGAAAGAATTCTCATTGAAACTAAATGGTTTAGGACCAGCCAATAATTCCCTGCATTCTGCATTATTAATAAAATATACCTTTGCTTGTTGCAGTTTAGCCTTCGTATAATTGAATTTTATCCATCTTTGGCAAATACAATTTTCCTGAACATCTAAAGCCTCTGATAATACCACAGACACCGTGGGTTGTGCAAGAGTATTCTTATTCCCATTACTTAGTTGGTATGATACCTGAGCCCTGTTGCCAATTTTAATGTGTTTGGAATTAATCTTGGTCATGTACATAGCTTCAGCAGTTTATCTGTAGTGGTCATCAAGTCCACAAATGCCTCCTTCGACAGTCGAAAGTTCTATAGAAATCTGTACACAAATTTTATAGATGCCAAAGTTTCTTCGAAAGTACTTAATCGTTTTCTACTTCTGGCCAGTCCCATCAAGCTCTCATTCATTTCCGATGAAACGTTGAACCATAATTCCGTTGTAGTCATAACTGTTTTGCTTTAATTTTTTTCCAACTCATTTTTAACCCTCGACAATTTTTCTTTCTAAGTAAGTTCATTATTGTTTTCTATATGATAAATTAACCAAATATGGGAAAATTTCAACTTTTAAAGTTATAGGTGTATAGATCATGTATATGACCACTTTGAATAATGTGTTTTTAGCATTTTGGATTGCATTCTTTGCAGCTTTTCTACGTTTGATGGCGACGTAGTTTCCCATAGTTGGATGCCGTACGTCCAGATCGGCTCAATAACCATTTTATAGAGTAAAATTTTATTTTCTAGGGTCAACTTGGAGTTTTTGTTTAATGCTTCTATTTTGGCATTTGTTTTTTTTTTTACCTCAATACCTCTTTTCTAGGTCAATCTTCTATCGATGTTAATACCGAGATAGTTAACTTACTCTTTTTGGGGAATAGAGCAGGAAAATAGCAGAACAATACTGTTTTACCTCAAATGCTTTACGCACTTCTGAAACAATTCTGTACACTTGTTCCACAGTTCCGTATTTTTCTCTAAACCCACATTGATGACTGGGTATCGTTTGCTTTGAGTCTAGTATTGGTCGAATTCTTTTAATTGGAGAATTCGGAGAATATGGGTAGCAGGCCTATTGGTCTATATGAGCTAACCATTGTAAGGTCTTTGCCAGGCTTGGGTACCATTATTACCTGGGAAAATTTCTACTTAGCAGGGAAGTAGCCAATGCGTAAACTGCCGTTAAAGATATGCAACAAATATTTAACAGCAATTTGTGGTAATTCTTTTAATCATTTTGCCATTTATATGATCAGCTCCTGGTGTTTGTGTGTTTAGAGCTGGGCGTGCAGAAGTACGATTACTTTTTGAGTACGATTATTGTAATGGTACACAAAAAAATTCTGAGTACAAGTACATGAAGATATCGTACTCAAAATTTTTTGAGTCATTAATTATTAATTTCGAGAAGACCGAGACGAATGCAGTTATACGATTGCAAACTATGTACTGGGAACAAATGGGCCGTTTTCACTTTTGGGTTGGGTATAAATACATCCATAAGGTGTTCAGCAAATTCAGTACCTTTTTCGGATTCGCTACGAGCCCATTTACCGTCAGATAGTCGAATTGGAGCATTGTTAATGGAAGTGTTTAGTTTTCGCTCTGCTTTCCATAAGGAATTGTCAGTTGCTTTTATTTTTAATGGTCGAAGTTATTAAAATTCTGATCTTAAACTTTTAATTGCGGTTTGGTGCATAAAAAAAAATTTTAATGTCCGGTCTGACTTCATAATTGAAAAGAACAGTAAATTTCCTATTTAAATTACCATGTTCAATATTTTATTGCAAATTTGTTTGATACTAAAAATTACTTTTGAAAAATCCATATTCCAATTACGTCAATTCTTTGAAAACCCATAACTTGGCAAATAAACTTCATTCATATTTATTTTTTTTACGTTGCCCGCTTGACATGGAATGCCAAATGATATCAAAAAGCTAGAGTGAGTAAATTTTTGACACTTGTGAAAGGAATATAATGGCGGAAAATTTATGTAGCCCACATGAATATTTGACAGATGATATAAACAAAAGATGAGCGCAGCAGGGAAACATACAACCAGGGCCGGAGCCAGGAATTTTTTTCGGGGAGGTTTTCATTGGAAGAAAATATTCATAAATGATTTTTATGAAAGTGATTTTTAAATACAATAAATTAAATACGATGATGCATTTGATGGACCTTATCAGACTAAGGACAAAAGTAGATAAATGTCTTAAAACTTTAGGAAATTTTTTCCGATGTTTTTTAATCTTAACCTTAAAAAAGAAATGGGCAAAAGTGACAAAAATTTACAGAATAATCAAATTAAATTTTTCCAAAAAAATAATATTCAATGTGCCTTCTAATGCATTGTTTTTTTCGTGAAGGACATAATTTCGATAAATCATTCACTTCCCACTACTGATGATGTACCCAACCTCAAAAAAAGTTACAAAAAATGTCAAAATAGTATAGGCTCATTTTTTTCATCAAATTATTTATTTTGGGCCATTATCAATGATAAGGAACCCGGATGAGGTTGACTTATATTCCCTCAATTCGTGAAGTCACAGCATTGAAAGAGATCTTTCTAGTCGTGGTGCTCTAAACAGTAAGAGGGTAAAAAAATAATTACATTTTAAGATTGCCTCCTAAAACTGCACGGGTTTTTGCTAATAGATGGTTCCCAGTTTTTGCCAAAGAATTTTTCACGTTGGACGCGAATCTGAGGTGAAAAATTTTCCATCACGTAACGTTTTAAGAAAAAATGGGGTTCAAACAAGTCTAATTTTAGAAGGATTCGATAATTTTTTATTAATTTTTAAACTTTTCGAACAGTTTCAGGACGAAACTTTAAATCAAAAATAGATACTGACCTAGAAAAACTATAAATGCAGAACTGCTCTGTATCACCTTCTCTTTTTGAATCCGAAGTCAAACCTCTTGTCAAAGAAAACAAATCGGATTTGATCGCATAGAGCAACTAAGATTTCAAACTTATTTTTGAAGTGAAACTTCTTTTCTCTTGTCCTAGAGTAAAATCAACCGGATGTGACGTCGCGCGGTAGTTTGCAATGCGACATAATTTTGTCGAGCAATGTGCATGAGGGGCTAAATATCAATATTCCGTAACTGAAATCACGAGCAAACTATATAATAAACGACTCATAAATAGTTTTAATTCAATATAACATATTAATTACACACACACACCTATGGCAGAAAGAACAATGTGTAGCGTCGCCATCTTAAAGTTTCTGACAGTTATACATTTCACATACAGATGGCGCAAATGTCCAAGGAATTACATGAAGATGTCGCACACAAAAAGAGTTCGCTACAATTGTCATCGACATTACCGGTACAGAGTTGCTATTTTTATTCTAGCATTAATCCCAAAAAAAAATTGGTTGTGTATTAACGAACACAAGGCAGAAGTGAAACTTCTTGTGAACTAAACGAAACACAAGCAAATGAAATAAAAAACACAAGCCAATGAAGTAAAAAATTTAGCGAATGAAAAATTTAATTTGCGTGTTATTTTCTTGTGTTTCATTTAGTTCACAAGAAGTTTCACTTCTGCCTTGTGTTCGTTGATACACAATTTGGTTTTTTATATTTGACTTTTTAGAAAAAAACCAATAGAAGTAAAAAATATTTAAAAAACGATAAATAGATTTTATTTTTAATTTTTTTTCCATCCATTGGAAATTAATTTAAAAAATTAGAATAAAGTTTCCAGATTTCGGGGGGGAAGGGGGGTGGGGGGGGAGGTGGGAGGAGGAGGGATCAGAACCCTCAAAACCTCCCCCTAAATACGGCCTTGCATACAATGATAATAGCGTCACTGCACAAACGCATGTTTTACTCGATATTGATTTCTGCAAAAAAGCAGCAATATATTGTTCGATCCATTCTTTAATTGATTTTGCTTCTAATAAAATTACAATCAATATAGCTTTAAATTTCCGAAATATTGCATTCACAGGCTTTTTTCAATTATTTTTTAACCCTTTATCGCGCCGTATTGCAGATCTGTAACTTTCCCAATTTTTTCTTACAAAATTCTACAGACATATAATTTTATTTTGTGTATCATAACTGATTAAATAGAAACTGGTGCAACTATTTTATATTATTTGAAAGGTATTGAAAACTGCTAACGTAATGTATTTTGCAACCAAACAAAAAAATGACATTTCTGAAATGAAAAAGTAATAGCTTGAAAAAAGCATAGTTTACCTATATATTTTACTGCGATTTTTTCTAAAAATGTGATAGCTAAATTTTCAAATAATCGAAATAGTGATAATTATGGCTTTAAATAAAATCTTTTTATGAACAGATTTGCAAAAATTAAAAAAATACATGTTGATTTATTTGATCAAATTCAATAGGTTTGTTCGCACCACTGGCTTTTTGTTCGTTAATTGAAAACGTAAGTTTTACTTCGTTTTTTCCTCCAAAGTTTCGCTGATTTCTTTTCAGCTTCTTCAGGGAGATATTTTATTACATTTAATAAATAAATAATAAATACAGATTTTTGAAGACAAATAACATCATGGAAACACTAATTTTTGGAAACTCACACAAACTTGGGTTCTTCGTCACATTGATTTTACATTTATTTACATACAATAATAAAATTTGCAAAACATTAAAAATTTCACATATATGAACGTTGTTCAGCGACTTAGCACCACGGGGTATTGATTGTTTATGTTGTCTTTATCTTCTTTTGTATTAACAGTTTCGTTAGTTGTTGTTGTATTCTTAATGTCTGTTGTAATGAATATGTAATAATATATTGTATAAAAAGTATATTGTATTACTGTAATTTATATATACATATATAATATATATATTCCAAAACTGTTATATATACATAAGACAATGACACGATTGCATGATCGACAATCGGCAGTTAATAAAGAGACTCAAAGAACTACACATCATACATAACATGGCGCAGCCGGTAACAAGTTTAGTTCACGTGGAAAAGACAAAAAATTACTAAAAAAATAAAGCTTAATGGATGAATTATCAATAATAAAGATTGATGATTCTTTAAATGACAGTGAAGACTTTTTAAATACCACAGAAGAAAATGAATTAAAACAACAAAGTGTTGCATCGCATAGTGAAAAACACGTGAACCAAATAAATAAAATCAGGAATATGGATTTTGTAAAACTAGTCTCAAGTTTATCATTGGAGAGAAATGTTTCGGAAAACTGGAGAAAATTTAAGCAGAATTTCGAAATCTATGCTGAAGCTTCTGAATTATCTGAAAAAAAAAAGATATAATAAAAGAAGCTATCTTGTTGAATAGCATTGGAGAAGAAGGCATCGAACTGTTCAACACGTTTTCATTAACAAGTGAAGAAAAGTCATCATATAGCACAGTAATAAAAGCATTCGAAGAATTTTGTTCACCAAAAAAAAGGGTCGTTTATGAAAGATTTCTATTTTTTCGCGAAATCAAAAAGAAGATGAACCATTTGACAATTTTTTAGTTGATGTTAAAAAACTTGCCGGAACTTGTTAATTTGGAGACCAAAAAGAGTCGCATATGAGAGATCGAATCGTAATTGGAACGAGAAACAAGAAAGTACGGGAAAAAATGTTGAAATCTGATGTGAGTTTCGAAAAAGCAGTAGGGATGTGTCGAACAGCGGAATAATCGGGGGAACAAGCTAGAAACATGTACCACGTGGAGAGTACAGTCAACGCGGTTTTTGACAAAGGTTCAGCAGTTAACAGTGCTAACAGAAGATTTTCATTTACTAAACTAACCAAAAAAATAACAGTAACTATAAAAATAAAAGTAAATACAATAAAGTAAAAAACATAGAGAAGGTGATGATCTAATCTCATGCAAAAGGTGTAATTTGGAACATAAACGAAGAGAGTGTCCAGCATATGGTAAAAAATGCAATCTGTGCAAAATGTAGCATTTATATCTGAAATTAAGAAAATAAATAAAGATAAAATTTTTGTTTGTGGAATCGAAAACAGTCAAAACAATTTTAACTGTATTGAGAAAAATAAGTGGTTCGAGACCATTCGTATAAAAAACAATTTCATAAATATACGTCTCGATACAGGATGCGATGTGAACATTCTACCGATTCATTTGCTTCATGAAATCGATGAAAATGTGAAAATCTATAAGACATCGACGATAATGAAAGCATATGATGATCAAGAAATTATACCAAAAGGTGAATGTGAATTGATTTGCATGTTTGGTAACACGGTCAACAATGTAAGATTCGTGATTTTGAATGAATGTTATCCACCAATTTTAGGATCGGTTTCAATTTAAAGCTTTGATCTAATAAAACTAGTTAATATAGTTCAAAATATAGAAAAAAATTGTTAATGGAATAGTGGAAAGAAAAATTTTATTGAGAAGAATAAAGAAATCTTTGAAGGAACTGGAAAATTTCCAGGAAATTATAAAATTGTTTTGAAAGAAGGTGCGACACCTGTAGCTAATCCACCACGAAGAGTTCCAATTGTGATAAGAAATAAATTAAAAGAAGCTTTAGACGCATTAGTAGCCAAGGGAATTATTTCAAAAGTAAATGAGGCAAGAGATTGTGTACATAATTTAGTGATAATAGAAAAATAAGATGGAAGTTTACGATTGTGCCTGGATCCAAAAAATTTAAACGAGTGAATCAAAAAAGACCAATATTTAATTCCAACATTTGAAGAAATTACATCAGACATAACCGTTGCGAAATATTTTACTGTGCTTGATCTAAAGCAAGGATTTTATCATTTGACTTTGTACAACGAATCGAAAAAGTTAGTTACGTTCAGTACACCATACGGGTTGTATCAATTTGAAGATATGCCATTTGGTTTAGTTAGTGCGGCTGAAGTATTTAAAAAGAAAAACGAGGAAAATTTTGGGAATTTGGAAAATGTAAAAATATATATAGACGATCTATTGATTCATGGAAAAACATTAGAAGAGCACAATCGGGCAGTTATAGAGCTGTACAAAGGGCCAAGAATTGAACATAAAATTTAACGTAAATAAATTACAATATTGCGTAGATTCAGTTGAATATCTGGGTCATAAAATATCAAAGATGGGGATTCAGCCAAGTGATGAAAGAGTAAATGCTATAAAAAACTTAAAATATCCAACAAATAAAAAAGAATTACAGAAATTCTTAGGATTTAATAATTATGTCACGTCTTTTGTACCAAACATGGCCAACATCACGTCTCCATTGAGAAATTTACTTAGAAAAGAAGTAATGTTTGAATGGATGAAGATACACTCAGATACAGTGAATAAAATTAAGGAAATATTGATGAGTCCAGAGGTATTGCAAACTTTTGATGACAAGAAAGAAATAACAATTCAGACTGATGCGTCACAAGATGGTTTAGGATGTTGTTTAATGCAAAATAATTTACCAGTAGCATTCGCGTCAAGAAGCATGTCAGAAACGAAACAAAGATATGCACAAATAGAAAAAGATTTATTTATTTAAAAGTGATCATCAACCATTCCTATCTATATTTGAAAAAGATATTCATAGAATTTCATTAGGAAAGTTACAAAGAATGAGAATTCGTTTATTGAACTATCAAATTAAATTAGAATATTTACCAGGAAAATTCATGTACATAGCAGATTACATATCAAGAGATAGCATTAAAAGCAAAAATTTAGAAAAAGAACAGATTTTTCACGAATCGATACTTTCAATAAATGTCAGTAATAACAAAGAAGAAAGATTAAGATCAGAAACTGAAAATGATCCACTATTGAGAGAAGTGCTTAAGAATTATAGACAAAGTTGGCCAGGGCACAAGAACAAAGTTCATGAAAATATTAGCTTTTTTTCATAAAAGAAATGATATTATTGAAAACAACGGAATTTTATTTTATAATGAGAAAATAATCATACCAAAAGCAATGCAAAAAGAAATGTTAGATTTGTTACACGAATCTCATAGCGGTATTAACAAAGCAAAAAGCAGAGCAGGCACAATTTTTTACTGGCAGTCAATGAATAATGATATTGAAAATAAGGTAGTGAATTGTGATATATGCGCAAAGTTTCAAAAAGCAAATATTAAGGAACCTTTAATTCCGCATGAAATACCAGAAATTCCATTTAATAAAGTAGGTTACGATATTGCAGAATTTAAAGGAAAAGATTATTTAATTTTAGTAGATTATTTTAGTAAGTGGATCGAAGTAAGAGCATTGAAAAGTAAAACTGTTACTGAAATAATAAGAAATTGGATAGAAATGTTTGCACAATTCGGAGTACCAAAAACAATAATAGCAGTTAATATACCATTTAATTCATTCAAATGTAGGGAATTTGCTAAGAAATTGGATATAAAATAATTACTAGTTCGCCATTATATCCAAAATCGAATGGATTAGCTGAATGTGCTGTCCAAATAGTAAAAAATATGTTTAGAAAATCGAAAAACGCTGAAGAGTTTTATGTTTAATTATTAGAATACAGGAACACAAAGGTGGAAGATTTAGATTTGGCTCCATCTCAATTGTTATTTAATAGATTATTGAAAACAAAATTGCCAATTTCTCAAAACCTATTAAAACCAAAACTGTGTGGAAATGTTCATAAAAAACTCATGAATAAAGCGAATAATATGAACAAGTTTTACGACCGAAGTTCAAAAATAAGAAATGATTTTAAAAATTTCGAAAAAATTTAAATAAAAAAAAAAGAAAAGAATGGGAAAGTGGTGAAATTGTGAAAAAATGGCACACACCAAGATCATATATTGTTGTTGATGACCATGGCAATCAGTATCGGAGAAATAGTTGGTTTTTGCGACGAAGAAGAGATGGATCGAAAAGTGCTCTCTTTGTCGTACCTATGTATATCTGATCGCGTGCTTCTTCGTTATTCCCTTTGCAATTTATTTGATACACCACATTGTTGTAGGTGGTTTTTTCGCAGGGTGTCTTTGTATTTGTAAAAATGTTATTGAGAGTCATGTTTGATTTATATGCAAAATAAATGTCAGTAGAATTAAAGATATTTTTAATTTGTGTTTTTGTTGTTAATTTTGTATTATATCGCATGCTAAAAAATTGTTTGTCATTGGAGGTTGACTGTTTATGTTTTCTGCATTGCTATTGTATCTGTCAATTAATTCGTTAATAAGTGGACTTGGGAAGGAGTTATTGTGTAGTATTGTTTTGATTTTCCGTATATTTTCGGTTTTAAATTGTTTATCACTGATTGTTAGTACTTTATTTATCAAGTTTTCTGCTGTATTAATTTTTTTATTTTATGTCTTGGGTAGAATGAAAATTTATTAACCTGGCAAATGACACTGCTTTACTATACCAATTAAATATTATTTTATTACCATTTCTGTGCAATTTAGTGTCAAGATATGAGATACTTTTGTTGTTCTCGATCTCAACAGTAAATTGCAATTTGTTATGGTATCCATTAAGTTTATTGAGTATATCGTAAATTCTGTGTTTTGGTACAATTGCAAAAATGTCATCAATATATTTCGTCAAAAATTTAATATTAATAGCCAAATTACCTAGCTCCTTAAAGGCGTTGTTCAAAAGGTCGTCCAAAATTATGTCAGCTTTGTGGGAGAATGCCCATGGGCATTCCAAATGTTTGGATATACAATTTGTTATTGTATGTGAAGTAATTGTTGTCCTTAAAGCAAAACTCCAGTATTGTCAAAAATTTTTATCAGGGAATTTTCGTATGAATCGTCAGTTGATCCCATCTTTTCATGATGGTCCTTAAAGCATGTTGAATCGGTATATTGGTGAATAATGATACCACGTCAAACGAAACTAGAATGTCATTTTCGTCTATGATATATGCATTGCCCCTCATTTCAGGATCGACGACTCCGAACTCTCGGGGCAAGGTTCTTTGACGAACTAACAGATATAGCTGATGTACAGATTTCAGATATACACAGCTTTCTCGTCAAGACTGGGTGGTTTCCAAAGGATCCAGTCTGGATCCGCAGGGAACCGAACAGATAGGGAAGGTCACCCAAATATAAAATGAAAGGCATCACAATGGGTCTAATAAGGCCTCCGGAAGTGCGTAGCACACACCCCTTCTTTAACGTAACCTATCCGTGGGGCTGATGCTGCGTTGCATATCAATTGTGTTTTTTCCTGGAGTGTTATCATGTTTTGTTTGTGTAAATCGTTTGCAATTGTATTATTTTTCCTTTGAAGTTTGTTGGTAGGGTCCATCCTAGTGATTTATTTATGTTGTTTTGTCATCAAGAAGTTCCTCCATCTTGTCTTTATAGTCTTCCTTGTACATAATCACAGTCACATTTCCCTTGTCAGCGTTGGTTACAATTATGTCCTCTTTATGCATGTTTAGGAAGTGTTTGGTTAACTTGTATACTTATGAAATGAATTTTTCTTTGCTGGTATTTTATGTATTCTCTTATAATTTAGGATCTTGTTTGTAATTTTCAATCTGGCAACATCTTTTTCATTATTGTCTTCTATTGTTTGTATGCGTTGTTCAATGTCCGCTATTGTATGTATTGGTGATAAATTATTTTTATGTATTGGTAGTGTAAATTTTTTGCCCAAAGAGAGTTTGTTTATTTCTTAAAACGAATCGAAATAGGTATTAATTTTAAAAATCCATGATCTTGCTTGATAAAGAATTAATTATAATAATCTTTAATATGTAATTTTCCATCGTTGTTTTGCCAGCCATTGCTGTCAAAATTTACTCGAGCAAAAATAAAGACTTTCATCACCAGACGGAAAAAATTTTACACTACATTCTATTACCGTACTTTGCTACCGTTTGGCACTTTAAATGATGATCGTATTTTGTCCCAATCGCCTTTCACAAAATTCCGTACGGCCATTTATTTACAGCGGTCTTGAAGCACCGGCAAGTATTATCAAAATGAACCCAGCCAAATATTACGTAGAATTGTTCCAAATTCCTTCAGAATTATAAATTTTCAAACCATGAAATCGTACTTGATCTTTTTACGAAATATTTATATATGTATACATATAGGTATCTGAGAAATTCTACAAAAAAACCTCCCCTTTAGGACGAGATTTGTGTGTTTCGCGATTAATTAGAACAATATACCAATCGATGCGTTGTGACGTAAATATGTCAAATAGACATAGTAGAAATAAAAATTTTCCACGCCGCATCGGAATTTTCCAAAAAAAACTGATTTGTATAAAAAATTGCATGTAAAAATTTGAATTTTTTGTTTTTCGTAAATATCAAACTTAAAACTGGTGAAAACTTTAATTCGAAAAGACAAGATCGATGGAAAATTTAATGTAAATTACGATTTTGGTGTCATAATTGTGATTTGATAAAATCGTTATTAAAAGATTCGAAAACTCGGAAGCTTAATCTACGTTAAATTTCCAATCTGTAATATGATTTCTAATCTTTTTTACTGATTTTTAATTTTATATTCACGAAAAACGAAAAAATACTTTAATTGCATTCTGAAATCATTTTGTTATTATTTATGTATTCTTGAAATCTAGAAGCCCAAATAGTAGTAAATCGTAATTTAAGTGAAAAGAATCGATCGAATATTTTTCGAAGATGACAATGCCTTGGTCGTGGGGTGATTTCATGATTTCAATTGGATTATTTGCATTTTCTTCACTACCTGACCATTTTAGGATTATATAATCGTTCTAGCACATTCAGAATCGGGATCTACGAAGAATTTTCCATCAAACCTATGATTTAAAATTTAATATTTTATTTTAATATTTAATATCAAAAACCCTTATACAAAGTTAAATGAAATAGGAATTCAGTGCTGAATATTTAAAATATCTAATTATTTCTCAGTTACACTTAGTACATACATAATTTAACGCATATTTTGGTAAATCCGAGTTATAGAAAATGCTCTGCTGAAGCAATTGAAGAGACCGTAAAAGAGTTTGTAATAGAATGGTGACTTATGGTACAAATGTTTACAGTACTCAAAGAAAAGAGTAAGGTTTTTCCGTTTTTGTACAACTGTATTTTTGTTCTCTATTCTATATAAACCATTGTGAACGATTATATAATCCAAAAATGGTCAGGAAGTGAAAAAAATGGAAATAATCCAATTTTCTAATAAACACCATTTTGGCATTTTTTCATTGTGTAGGTGTTTGAGATCAGAAATCGCACCAAGAACCAGGGATTGTTATCTTCGAAAAATGTTCGATCGATTTTTTCCACTTGAATTACAATTTACTACTATTTGGACTCTTAGATTTCAAGAAAGCAATTAAAGTATTTTTTCGTTTTCCATAAATATCAAATTAAAAATCAGTAAAAAACAAGATTTGAAATCATATAACAAATTGGAAATTTAACCTAGATTAAGTTTTCAGTTTTTTGAATCTTTTAATAACGATTTTATGATCCCAAACGACCAGAAAGTTAAAAAAACGCAAAAAATCCGATTTTCCAAAAATTACCTTTTTTACCACTTTTATTTACTTTTTATGTAGTTTGAAAGCATCAAATCGCAATTATGACACCAAAATCTACAGTAAATTTCCCATCGATCTTGTCTTTTCAAATTTTAGTTTTCACCAGTTTTAAGTTTTATATTTACGAAAAACAAAAAATTTAAATTATTATTATTATTAAATATTATTATTAAAAAGGATTAGGTACTATTTCAGGGTTTGAAAATTTATAATTTTGAAGGAATTTGGAATATTTGGCTGGGTTCATTTTGATTATACTTGCCGGCGCTTTAAGACCGCTGTGGACTGCAATTATGAACTATCGTTCTGCGATATCACATGTCGCAGGTACAACTGATGACTGATGTACTATCAACAGTATCAAGCATATCATTAGGGGCAACGATAACATCTAACTTTAAGCATAAAAATATCAGCCGAGACAACATACATTTAACTACGCCGAATTCCAAATATTAGCTGCGTTTTCTCATACTTACTTCTAGTTATGTTTAACTAGCACCGAACAACAACAAAGTCACAGAGATAACACGTATAATTATAGCTGTTATGTATACTTAACAAGTTGTTCAACTACGGGTGTGAAGTTAACAACCCTGATTCAACAACCAGAACGGGCGGAATTGAAACAAAGGAATGAAATCAAGGAAATCTATTGTGAACGAAAAGTTGTTAAAAACTAAAAAGTTGATGAAATGTGAGGTTATGTTGAAATAATGTATGCATGTTAGACCATTTTATTATTAACTAATTTAATATTAACGAAATATTTTAATAAAACAAACTCAATATATTTTGAAAGTATAAAAATCAGTAAATCTTTTTCTGTGGCTGTCATTTCATTCAATACTATGTATGCCGGCTGTGGCGTAGATTTTCCAGCTGGTGGTCAGGACGAGATTCCTTGGAAACTACACTTGGGTTCGGCAAGTGGATATATAGATGATTTAGCCCCTATAATCCTCGTCATTTTCCCATTAACTATAGAAAAAGTTAAAGAAGAAATTTTGAAATATTTAACAAAAGAAATTGGAACACGACACATAACATTTTTAACCAAAATATTTTTAATAAATACGACATAACAAATAACTTTTAATAACATTCTGCTACTAAATTAAGAATTTATAAACATTATTGAGTCTTTTTCTGCAGTTGTCATTTATTCCACTACTACGTGTGCTGGCTATAGCCTAGATTTCCAAGCTGGTGGTCAGGACGAGATTGCTTGGAAACTGGACTTGGGTTCGGCAAGTGGGTGTATGGAAGTGTTAGTCCCGATCTTCCTCTTCATTTTCCCATTAGTTATAGAAAAAGTTAAAGAAGAAATTTTGAAATATTTAACAAAAGAAATTGGAACACCACGACACATAACATTTTTATCCAAAATATTTTTAATAAATACGACATAACAAATAACTTTTAATTACATTCTGCTACTAAATTAAGAATTTATAAACATTATTGAGTCATTTTCTGCAGTTGTCATTTATTCTACTACTACGTGTGCTGGCTATAGCCTAAATTTTCCAGCTGGTGGCCAGGACGAGATTCCTTGGAAAATGGACTTGGGTTCGGTCAGTGGGTATATGGAAGTGTTAGCCCCGATCTTCCTCTTCATTTTGTCATCAACCATAGAAAAAGTTAAAGACGAAATTTCGACCAATTAGTCAAAAAAACAAATGCACAAAATCTTTGCTATAACTTCCAACAAATAGCAAAACCATTTATGACATCTGTTAGAATAACTTAATTAATTTATTGTTAATCATATTATTTAAAAAACTAAGTATGTTTGCTTAAATTTTATAGGCAATTATTGATTTAAGTAAACATTTCAAGTTTGTTTACATTTTGCTTTTTCTTAGAATTTCATACGGGCGCAATGATGGAATATCACACATGCACAAACAAATAATTTCATCCAAAGTATTTTTAATAAATACGACATAACAAATTACTTTTATTTAAACTCTGCCATTAAATTATGAATCTATAAATATTATTGAGTCTTTTTCTGCAGTTATCATTTATTCTAATACTACGTGTGCTGGCTATAGCCTAGATTTTCCAACTGGTGGTCGGGACGAGATTCCTTGGAAATTAGACTTGAGTTCGGCAAGTGAGTACATATAAGTTTTAGTCCCAATCTTTCTCTTCACTTTGCCATCAAATATAGAAAAAATTAAAGACGAAATATTGAGATATTTGACGGAATAAATTAATTTAAGTGAAATTTACAACTGATTTTCAGGTCGAGATTCCTTCGAAGCTAAAGTTGGGTTTTATGGGTGAGTATAGAGGTTTTAAGTAAATTCTGCCTCTAGTAGTAGCCTTCTGTAGTTATCATTTATTTCAATACAACGTGTGCATTGATTATCCAACTGGTGGTCAGGACGGGATTTTTGGGAAACTAGACTTGGGTTCGGCAATTGGGTTGGTTAAAAATGTTATGTGTCGTGTTCCAATTTCTTTTGTTAAATATTTCAAAATTTCTTCTTTAACTTTTTCTATGGTTGATGGCAAAATGACGAGAAAGAAAGGGACTAATACTTCTATATACCCAATTGCCGAACTCAAGTCTAATTTCCAAGGAATCTCAGAAAAAAACTCAATAATGTTTATAGATTCATAATTTAATGGCAGAGTTTAAATAAAAGTAATTTGTTATGTCGTATTTATTAAAAATATTTTGGTTAAAAATGTTATGTGTCGTGTTCCAATTTCTTTTGTTAAATATTTCAAAATTTCTTCTTTAACTTTTCCTATAACTAATGGGAAAATGAAGAGGAAGATTGGGACTAATACTTTCATATACCCACTTGCCGAACCCAAGTCCATTTTCCAAGGAATCTCGTCCTGACCACCAATTTGGAGAATCAATGCCATATACAGCAGAAGTTAAATCAGAAGAAGCGACAACTGCAGAAAAATACTCATGTAAAGTTTATGAATTCATAATTTAGTGGTAGAATGTAATTAAAAGTTATTTGTTATGTCGTATTTATTAAAAATATTTTGGTTAAAAATGTTATGTGTCGTGTTCCAATTTCTTTTGTTAAATATTTCAAAATTTCTTCTTTAACTTTTTCTATAACTAATGGGAAAATGAAGAGGAAGATCGGGACTAACACTTCCATACACCCACTTGCCGAACCCAAGTCCAGTTTCCAAGCAATCTCGTCCTGACCACCAGCTGGAAAATCTAGGCTATAGACAGCACACGTAGTAGTAGAATAAATGACAACTGCAGAAAATGGCTCAATAATGTTTATAAATTCTTAATTTAGTAGCAGAATGTAATTAAAAGTTATTTGTTATGTCGTATTTATTAAAAATATTTTGGATAAAAATGTTGTGTCGTGTTCCAATTTCTTTTGTTAAATATTTCAAAATTTCTTCTTTAACTTGTTCTATAACTAATGGGAAAATGAAGAGGAAGATCGGGACTAACACTTCCATATACCCACTTGCCGAACTCAAGTCCAGTTTCCAAGCAATCTCGTCCTGACCACCAGCTGGAAAATCTAGGCTATAGACAGCACACGTAGTAGTGGAATAAATGACAACTGCAGAAAAAGACTCAATAATGTTTATAAATTCTTAATTTAGTAGCAGAATGTAATTAAAAGTTATTTGTTATGTCGTATTTATTAAAAATATTTTGGATAAAAATGTTGTGTCGTGTTCCAATTTCTTTTGTTAAATATTTCAAAATTTCTTCTTTAACTTTTTCTATAGTTAATGGGAAAATGACGAGGATTATAGGGGCTAAATCATCTATATATCCACTTGCCGAACCCAAGTGTAGTTTCCAAGGAATCTCGTCCTGACCACCAGCTGGAAAATCTACGCCACAGCCGGCATACATAGTATTGAATGAAATGACAGCCACAGAAAAAGATTTACTGATTTTTATACTTTCAAAATATATTGAGTTTGTTTTATTAAAATATTTCGTTAATATTAAATTAGTTAATAATAAAATGGTCTAACATGCATACATTATTTCAACATAACCTCACATTTCATCAACTTTTTAGTTTTTAACAACTTTTCGTTCACAATAGATTTCCTTGATTTCATTCCTTTGTTTCATTCCCGCCCGTTCTGGTTGTTGAATCAGGGTTGTTAACTTCACGCATATTGTTCAACTACATCACAATCTATTGTGAACTGCTAATAGTGCAAGAAGAAGCATGACAGATTGGCAAAAAACAAGAAAGGAAAAGATTCGAAATGTCTGCTTCAAAAAGAAGTTAAAATCATCGTTAAATATTCTTACAAAGAGTAAAAACTAAAAACAATGCCCATGATTGACCAAAATGGCTAGGATGTTTCATCTCTAGCTGCTGAGGAGTTTCATTGTGAACAACAATATAACGAAGAAAAGACTTAGCCACTTGGTCGTTTTATTCGCACATGTTAAACTAGCTAGCGAATAAAACACAGCTATTAAATCTATTATCACAATGCTAGTGGCATTCGTACTAAATTCAAGCAAGTACTATAAGCAACATCACTGCAGGAATGTGATATTTTTGCATTAACTGAAATCTGGCTTCATAACATTATTTGTAACGCTGAACTTATCAATAAGTATTATCCGGTGCACTGTCACGGCCGTTGTCCATTGGCTAGATATAGAGAAAGAGGTGTTCTATTTACTAATTTACGAAACACATTAGTATCCCTGCCATCAGAAGAAAACGAAGTTGAGCGAATTTGCGTTCGATTAAATTTTTCTACAATACATAATTTTAAACTATTCTACCAAATCTAGTAATTTTTTCTTCTTAATATTCCCTCATGGTTTCTGAGTTGGATAAAATACAACTTTTTCCCGTTACTTGCGTGATTTCAATTTAGTAAACTTGTCAAACTGCGGTGCAATATTCCGCGAAGTGAAACACCTTAGCGTTAATAGGCAGTTTGCAGTAAAACGGTTCTGTGATACAGCCTCCAACGGAAATAGCAAAAACAACTAGCAGTAAAAGAACCGTTAGAAGCGCCAGTTTCATAAAAATTGTTCGTAACATATACGCAGTAATTAAGACTAATCCGCATGAAAAATGGCCAAATATGAACAGGATATGAAAAGAATCTGTTCGTCAGTTACTACGAATTGGCCTCGGTATGACCGCTTTCAAGAACAAAAAAAAGTTCATGGTCTGAAGCATGCCACAATACAAAAACGTTCAATAAAAAGTCAAGAACTCCTTTTTTAGCACGCTGTTTACGATATCGTCTTTTCTGGCGAAAAATTGTTGGTTCTTCAGGGTCCACATCACGTGCAAAATAATCGCATATGGGCGGTATCGTTAAATGATATTCCGGACAATAAAAGGTTTGTACCAAGATATCAAAACTCGTCGTTGGTAATGGTTTGGATATGACTTTTCTTTCAGATCGAAAAAATAAAAGTCTATGAGTAAATAATAACTGTCTCACAAATTTCTTACTTTTTGCTTGAGAATGCAATCTGTTAACGGTGTTATATGAACCAGTAGATGTGCAACAGTGATCGCTTATAATGAAAGTGTGACAAAGTTTTGAAAACTTTTTACATTTTTCTTCAATTTTCACATTAACTTTTTCTAGTTGCAAATGTTGACCTCTTCAATTCAGATTTTAATGTAATATAACTTCTTTCTTTTTTTATTTGCAACATAATTTTTACTTTTAATTTCTTATAATAAATGGCAATAAATACACTTTGTTTTGCATAAAAAAGATTTTTGATAAAAATTATTTTTGTGAGCTTAAGAAGTCATTTAAAGTGCAAGTGATTTTGGTTGCAAATGATATGACCGGCACTGAATATGTATATTAGGGTGGTCCTTATATTTTAACTTTCTAGAAGTTTAGCTCCCAGACCCCTATCTTGTTTCAATCATTAAAGAAACAATCTGTGCAAAATTTGATCTCAATCGGACAACTGCGAGGCGGCCCTCATTGACCATGAAGTTGTACATTGTCGACCGGAAATTCATTTTTTCAGATAAATCAATTTTTTGTTCTTGGATTTCTTGAACAACATATTTCCGTGATGAAACAACACCGAGATTATTAGCCAGAATTGTTAGAGTAAACAATTATTTATGCATTCAAGATATACCTTTCTCAAAACCAGTTATCTCATAAGGAGAAGAACTCTTAAAAAAAATTTGTATTTTTCTTGCTCGGGTGTACGTTCGAGCCTGTTTTCTGCCACCAGATGGAATTAAAGCATCTTATCATTACTTATTGTTCATGCGTCAATTGATAAATTATCAGGATATTGATCGAGAAATCAGAAATTTGTCACCCACCTCGAGTACTTAACTCTCTAAACTGTGGCTCTGTCATTATTTGATGAAAATGTTACAACAGCGGTTAAGACAACTAAAAAAATAATCTTTCTTCGCTTATAAACATCGAGTTTACATCTTTTGTAACTCCTGGTACAAAAATGTTCTTAGCGAAACTTTCTATCAGCACCGATGTTTTCAATAAAGAAATTTCGACATAGAAAGATGATCCAGGTTACAAAAATGGAATTAAAAAGCTTGAGAAAAAAGTTGTTGTCGATGGCGTTGCAGAAAAAATGTGAAACTCATTCAGGAATAGAATAACATTTTCACAAAAAACGAAGCTGAGAAACAATTTGTTTCACAAATCGTTGCCGAAGACCAAAAAAAATAGCCAACTGCTACTAAATTCTCTCTTATAGTGGGAACTACATTTCAAATTTAGGTTGATACACGACAAAAAAGGAATTTCAAAATCGTTTTTTGCCAGATTATAATTATGGAGAAGAAGAAGAATTTTTGTGTGTATTTTGTGCAAATAAAAATAAGCAGAAATGTCGCCTTTCAATTGCATTTGGACACCAAAAATTTATATAACAATTATGAATAATTGGAGAAATGGCATTGAGTTACTCTCCGACTCCATTATTTTATTTTTTCACTTAATAAGTGTTACAAGAGCAGCTATTATAAAAACAAAATCCAAAATGTCTAAAAATTAAATAGATCTTAAATTTTTCGCATTTTAACGAAATGAGTCTGAAATACAGAATTTCATTTGACGATTTTTGTATGGCGAAATTCCACATTTCAGACGCATTTCAACGAAATATTAAATTTGCCTAAAACGCTCTCTCGTGTGTCCGCACTATAAGTGCTTATTTCGTACAATAATGCTATAACCCAATTGTGGGTACATAATTGTCACGTTGCGTTAGGTAGCTTAGTGTCTATCTCAGCTTCATGTCATCAACACCTTTATAAAATATTTGCCCTCATATTGTATATCCGCTTTGTTACATAACTATGTCTATTTGATATGAAATAAATTTTTGATATTTTGGTATTTTACAAATTTCCAGGTCATACTTTGTATGCCACACTTTTCATTTCTTTTCAACACACTTTTATTATACACATATGTGACTGCAAGCCCAAAAGTATGCAACACCTAATTTATATATCAAAAATGGTTGAGGAATATTTATTTATTTATTGGATATCACAAATTAGTACAATAAGAAACTAGTCTTTTGCTGCACAACAATAGCAAGCAGTACAAACAAGTGGAAGAACTTAAAAATAAATTAAAATTTAACATTAAAATTAAAGTTAAAAATCACAAGGTCGATTAACTATTTAAAATTTAAAAATCACAAATTCAAATAAATATCATATAAATATAAGGAATATAAATTGTAAAATAATATCAACATTAGGCGATGTAGACGTGCAAAAAGCGAAAGAAATTCGTTGAAAATAGAATATGAAAAATTAAAAAAATACATGGACTCTGCACTTTTTGGACTATAAAAACGATAACTTTTATGACGAAGTAAAGAACAATACGTAAAGCATGTTATCACATCATATGAGCCGTTGCGTGCAAAAGTGGTGTAAGTCAAAATCAGATTTTTGAAAATACAATGGTTTTGTGGAAGTGCTGTATAAAATAGGGTTCTAATGAAATTTATTTTCCCCATATACAGGCAATTTTATAGAACACATGTTAAACCTAAAATCCAAATAACGGCTCATATGGTGAGTGCAGAAGAGACTCCTTTTAGTTTTTTCTCTTTTTTCTTTTAAGGAATGTTCAATTGTGGATTGGTGGGGGGGACATAAGATAAAGGGTGAGTCCACATCTGATCCTTGCGCTCCACCGTCTCAAATCGACACACAGCCTCCTCGTGGCGTTCCTTTGATCTGGTACCCGTCAGTGAGTTAACTAATGTGCGGCGAGTTTCTTCGTGACCTTGAATCAACGATTGTGCAAAAACAACTCCACTGAAACCGCAAACAAAGTCTCTGATATGGAATTCCCCTCATTTTCATGACTCACGCAAACGACTAAAGATAATTTTTGCGAGCTCGTCGACAAAACCTATGAGCATTACCCCCGCCACGACATTAAAATCAAAAAACACGAAACCAAATTTGTGACGTGGTGCAAACATCGACTCTGACCACTACTTGCAGCCAAGATCCACCCACGTCTCTATGTAGCGAATCGCGTAAGGATTCGTACACAGAGAAAGATGGATTCGAAACGCTGCGATCACAACGGGCAGTCGAACCCTTTGTCAATCGACTCTCACTCTTCCTTTACCAGAACTCCCTCAACTGAATGATATATGTGCGCAGTGGACACACATCTCCCGCTATATGAGTACGATTACTGGAGAGAATCTAGGCTACCATCGCCGACGGAGAAATATGTGGAACGATCAAGAGTGTCGCGAAGCTAATGAAGCGAAAAACGCTGTATACAGAGCCACCCTACAGTCAGTTGTAACGCGAGCTGCTAAGGAGCGATGCAGACAGTTGAGGAGAAACATTTCAGGCGCAAAAACCGTGAAGCAGAAAGACGTGGGTTCGATAATACCGAGATTTTCGAAATTAAAATTATTTAATTTTAATTTTGTTAAGAAGCGCAGCCGCGTGCTGCACTTCCTAACCTTTTTCTTTCTTTTCTCTATTTACCTTTGCCTGTCATTCTTCCTCTTCTTTTTGGCCGATACCACATTCACAATAGTAAAAGAGTTCCATTTAGTACTAGATTATACTACTGGGAATGGGGATATGGAGACTTCTGTAAGAAAGCGCAGAGGTGTATTTGTTGTAAATTTGCGGAAAAAGGGGAAAACTTTGGTTCTCTCGTTTGGTTAATTTTCTAGTGAGAATTCAACGGTATGACTCCGCTATGCACTAATACAGGTGCATTGCCGCCAATTCTCATACAATTGGTTGGGTCGGGGACTTTGTCTAGGGTGTAATCATGTACACCCACACATATATGGGTATGATGATTTCCCGTTTAGTTTCTTGGAGAAACTGCATTGTGTCCTGCTGACATAGCGGACGATAAGATAATATATGTGGCTGAATTTAAGTGGTACATATTTTTGCACCGTACTTATATTCAGTTCTGTGCTAGCTTTCGAGAGCGACTACCAGAATTTTTCTTTGTGCGATTTCTTAAGCGATTATTTTAAATTACGAGCGAATTTTAGTGCGAATTTTTAAATTTGGTTTTGTGTTCTTTTTTTAGCGGTCAATTAATTTTTGTGTACTTTGGTATCGCCAAATCGGGTGAACCAAAGTATTTTAAGTTAATAATATTGTGATTGGTACCACCAAGTCGTGGTGGACCAATAGTGTTAAATTTATTGATTTGCGGAGCACCGAGTCGTGGTGCATCGGAATTTCTATAATTAAAAAATTTTAAATTTTTACTTTTGTTGTGTCGCTAACTTGTAGCGATAGTGTTAGAGTAATTTTTATTTTAACTTTCCGGAATTTATTTTTCGGGTCGCGATCCTTGTGCGCGAATATAGAAGGGTTCATAAACCCATTAACCCAGGGAGTACCATTTTAATTTTAGATAATTTTTTTGTGGTCACTTTTTGGAAGTTGGTGCTAACTGCAAGTGACTATTGTGTTTGTGGAGTAAGCTTCTCCTACTATAAACTTTATTTTCTCTTCTTTTTACAAAAATTGTGAAAGTACGTTTGTGTGCTCGTGAGCCCAGCAAGTTGTGCGGGTGAAAATAAATTTTACTTCTAGTAAAATTGTGTGGTAGCTCAGTATTAAGCTACGGAAATCGAGCATTTTTCAAAAGATATTTTCATTTTATTGTGAAACTTCGACCTCTTCTCCACTGAGATAGCTGATAAAATTTAAAGAGGCGAAAGTTGCGGTGACACCTTTTTTTACAATTTCAAAAGCTTGAAATCGGATATATTTTTTCGTGCTTAAAATTAGCCTAATTATAAGTAAAAATTCGTAATAAAAGTAATCCATTTTGTTAATTTAATTTATTGAGTTCTTTTTTATTGAAATTTAAACTTTTCTATACATTTTATTATTAGTTTGCAATAAGTTTTGAGTCTTAAACACTGAAATTGAAAATTACTAGTTTGTTTAGAAAAATTTATAAAACTTTTTATATTTAAAAATTATTGAAATTTAAATTGAAACAATATATTTTCAGTATAATTAGAAAAGCTGGTTTCTTTTGTTTCTGTTTTTTATGTTCTCTGAAACATATATAGTATGTATTGTTTTATTATGAATTATAACATAAAATGGCGATAACTTTTTTTAGTTTGCTAAATTCTTAATTTTTGTGCACCACTAAGTACTTTTTGTTTTTTCTTACATTTTGTTTTTGTTTTTAAAAAAATTGCAAAGTGCCTTTGTTTTGGTTCGCAATTGAAAATAGAAATAATAATGAGAAAAACAGAGCAATAAGAATAATACACATATGGAACACAGTTCTCCGTTCATCTTTTATTTTATTTTGTATCATATTCATACTTTTTTATTTTGTTTTGTTTAAATTTTTTATCAATGACACCAACTATTCTTTAGTAATTTGTTAATATATATTTAACACAATATTCTGATAAACTCTTAATTTTTTCATGTTTTAGCTTAATTTTTTATATGTATTTTATTTTATTTTTTGTTTTTTTTTTTATAAGAAGAACATAAAAGAAATATGCGGTTTATTAGTAATAACTTGAAAAATTTTAATTTATTTTATATTTAATTTACTTAATTTTTTTTAAATATTTTTTGTGTGTTTAAATTTTTAGTAAATTTTGTGTTTCAACTTTACTTTTGTTCATAATTGATAGTATTAAATTTTATAATCTGTTATATTAAAAAGCCTCATAACTTACATAAGTAAATTGTTTACTGTTGCACTCTTAGCATTTGCTTTTGCATTAAATTTCATAATTTATACATTTAATGTGAGAGTAAAAAATGTCTGCAATTTTACAAATAATAATAACATATTAAAAAGTCTTAAAAATACATTTAAACTTCACACTTTTTCTTAAACCATATAAAATAAAGAGAAAATGAGAGAAATAAAACAAAAAATAAACAGAAAATAAATATTAACTTTGTATTAAAAAGAAAAATAGAAAATCATGAATTAACATAAATATTGAAAACCGAAGATTTTTTTTAAACAATAACATTTTTTTGAAGTAATATGTAACAGGCTTAATGAATAAATGTAGTCAAATAATATTTTTATTTATGGTAAATAAAATTGAATATAAAAATATATAATATTAGTTAGCTAATATACTTCAGAAAAAACGAACAATAATAATTAAAATTTGTAATTTTTTTTAACAAAAATAGATGAATCATTTTACCAATTCATTCTTTTGAGGAAATAAAAAATCAATAATAGTAATGGTCGTTATTTCGTCATTATCAGTGATTTAATCACTGTGACCGGGAAATCACTAATCATTACTATGACTAACGAGTTCCAAAACCGGCTCGCAGTAATCGCAGTTTTTATCAAGTTGACAATTATTTTTTTTTTCATTTCGTTCTATAGTGGATTTGTATTCTCTATCACTATAGTAATATTGGTGGGTGAGAAAGAGACAATTTGAATAAAAAGATAAGAGATGTAATTAAAAACCAAATTGACCTTGTTTTTAATATAGGCAACGACAGGTATATAAAGCAATAACAAAACATTTTTTTACAAAATTGCCTTGCAAAAATAAATTAGATTTGAAGGAGTGCGACGCAACTTTTTTTCTGGTATGGCATTTGACTGCTTCGAATTTTTCAAGCAGCGCAATTTTTTAACGGCTTTTGTCTAAAACATCAGTTTATGTTGTAGAAATAAATTTCAAAAAGCACGGGCTCTGATACACAATGTTTAGAGGTCGCTCATCGGATTTTTATGTTTCCCATAGATTTCATTAAAAAAAAATATCTTCTTTTTTTTCTCTACCCAAATATCTCGTGACTCACATATTTGTCCCTTAATGATGAAATTTAATTTAGTAAATTTTTAGGTTTTTTTTTTTAGGTAATGAGATTTAATGAGTCATGAAATATATAAGTAAAGACAATAATAATAATGATTATAATCATTTTTATGACTACATATTCAGCCAAGAACGTTTTTTTTTTTAAATATATGAGTCTAGGAACTACTTACCGACCGATGCGCACTGTCGGTAATGTAGAGCAAACATGGCGTACAATTTAAAATTCAAAATAATGGTTAAGACTCAAGCCCTTATTATGAACTGTGTTCGGTCTTAGACTGTAGCCGAATGCCCTGATCCAACGAATTTGAGTTTGGTATTAAGACGTGCTTTCGACAGAGAACACAGATGAACTGCTGAAGCAATGCACATGAGCAAGATCAATTCCTAACATATTAAAATTGGTAACAGTTCTGAGATTTTGTACTCAGGGATCACACCAACTAAGTAATGAAAATGAGAATATCTTTGGACTTGCACAGCCCACAGTGTCTGTATTATTATCATAGGCTTTAGATGTCTTAGAAAATTGTATTGCCAAAGATGAATAAAATTCAATTATACGAAGGCTGAACTGCAACAAGCAAAATTATATTTTGATAATAAAAGCAGAATGCAGGGAATTATTGGCTGGTCCTAAACCAAGTAGTTCCAGCGAGAATTCTACCCTATCCTTCGTCTCCAGAACTTTAGAGAAAATACCCTTTGCAATCAGAGGATTTGATTCCATCAACGGCACAAGTTTCTCTAACTGCAATTTGTTGCTCACCACTTTAGACTTGCATAAAATTTACAAAAACCGTTTAAAATTAGTTTTTAGTCCTCAAAAAGCAACAACAAAAAATGGCAAAATACTTAAATTTTTAACAATTATTACTCAGCATGACGACCTCTATAGTCTAGTGGGTAGTGCACTAGACTTTCATCTGGGAAGTTCGGGTTCGATTCCCGTCTTCGTCTGGTGGTTAATTTTCATAACTTTCTTATATTCACTATCAATATGAAGTGTATGAGAATTATAAGATAGTGTACAAGTACACACATTGGTTGGTAATGGCAAAACCACCAAGCCGATAAAAAATTGCCACACCGCCGTTCGGAATCGGCTTTAAACTGTAGGTCCAACTATGTGGTATCACAATGGGTCGTTCAGGCCTAAGTGTGTCTCTCGACAGCCACTCCAACCTAACCTACTCAGAATGCACCGTATCGAAAGTAAAATTGTGTTCCACAGAAAATTCATTGCGCAACGAAAATTTCGACAGGGTTGCACTACTCATAATAAAAATTTTACATTCGATATTCAATTTTCGATAAGTAGCGAAGATCGATCGTCGAAAGCAGCTCATAATAAGGGCCTCAATAAATCTCGTTATCAAAATAAAAAAAATGTGTAGGAAAGTTTTGTAAATTTCATTTCATCATTACTCTCCATAATGATGGAAAAAGTATGGAACTCAGGAGATATTTAGGTAGAGAAACTTTTATATATACTTTTATTGAACGAAATCTCTGTGTTATTTATATGGGAAACATAAACCCCGATGAGCGACCTCTAAACATTGCGTCTCTGAGCTCTTGCTTAGTGAAATTTACAAAAAATCTTAATTGCCAAAAACACATGCCACATCCAGTCATTATAAAGATTTTCGTCATAATAATTCTTATATGAGATTTTTCTTCAGTAATTGTTAGTAGGAGTATGATAGATGGAAGAACCACAAAAATCAGTTCTGGGGTTGCAGAGCGCCCCCCCCCCCCCCCTTTGTGGTGAAAAAAGCCATTTAGTACTATAGATATATAAAAAAAATAGATATATATAGATAGATATAAAAAAATTACTTACTACGAAAAGAAAGCTTAAGTCATTTTCTAAAAAAAAAGAAGGTATTAAACCGATTTGCAACCAGTAATTGCACGCGGCATTTTTGAAATCACGGTGATAACTAAAACGTGACTAGCGAATACAACGGCTTTAATTTTTGTTAATCGCACAAAATTATTAGAAATTTACTAACTTTTTTGATTTACTTGGTGTCATTTTACGCATGTAAAAAGTAATGTCGGGTGAAATTGAGATAATGGTCTAATTCGCAATAGTTTAGAGAAATTGTTTATAACTGGAGCTAATTAAATTTTTACAAGAAAAAATTGAATTTTAATAAAACTATACATGTATATTTAGCTTCATTTAAAAAAATTCATTTAATTATCTCTATTCATTTCCGAGATATGAATAAATAAAAAATATAATACGCAAATTTACAAAACGTGATTATTTGCAAATTAATTAAAATTTTTTCGTAATTTTTTTAAGGAGGCGGAAGATATTCTTACCTTAATCGAAAAACATCGTTGTCCTAGAAATCCGATGAAAATTGTTTTTTGGCTGACCGTTTCACTTCTTTCCACCCTATACTTTTTTTTTTAGAAAATCACTTTCTTTTCATAGTAAGTAATTTTTTGATATCTTCAACGGTTAACCAGTTATTAGTAAAAAAGGTATTTTTTCATCAAATGGGGGTTTTTGGGGGGGTCGCTCTGCAACCCCAGAACTGATTTTTGTGTTTTTTTCATCTATCATACCCCCACTAACAATTACTGAAGAAAAATCTCAGATAAGAATTATTATGAACTTATGGTGGATTTTATACTCTACCGACTGGACTATATAATATTAAATTTTTTCCTTTATTGGTTTATGATGAAGCAAAATGTATGATTATTATTATTGTTATTTCGATTTTTATTGTCCACTGACTTCAATAGTGGCAATAGTTTTAATTAACAAAACTGTTTTTGTCAAATTCATTTACTTTTTAATTCATAGTTTAATTTAAGTATTATACTATGTTCCCACTGAGCCGGAATTGTGTGGTTTCGACCATTTGCGTGCTTTCGGCTGAAACTGCGTTGAAATGCTCAATTTTGCCATATAAAAATATATGAAGCGAAACCACGGAAATGAGGCGGTTTCAATGAAACCGCACTCGAAACCACGCAAAAATCTAATGCAACCTTCAATGTGTTCACTGAAATGAATATTGAAATGAATTTGCTCTGACATTTATATTTTGCTTTGCTTACAACTTGACTAATGTGGAAAAACGAAAATATTAAAAAAGTAATTTGTGTAGTGCGCGCGAAAAGGAGCTCATATCCCAAGTATGGGCAGAAAATATGGAGGAGCTGCGTAGGGGGAAAAAACGGTCATACATATCACTCATTTACTGAAAGACTGTCATAAGTCAAAAAGCACGATTTTTGAGTTAATTATGCAGAATTATTCATTATATCACGCTTCATATTCAGTCAGTCTTTATGACATCTGTTAGAGTAACTTAATTAATTTATTGTTAATCATATTATTTAGAAAACTAAGTATGTTTGCCTAAATTTTATAGGCAATTATTGATTTAAATAAACATTTTAAGTTTGTTTACATTTTGCCTTTTCTTAGAATTTCATACGGGCGCAATGATGGAATATCACACATGCACAAACAAACAATTTCATCCAAAGTATTTTTAATAAATACGACATAACAAATTACTTTTATTTAAACTCTGCCATTAAATTATGAATCTATAAACATTATTGAGTCTTTTTCTGCAGTTATCATTTATTCCAATACTACGTGTGCTGGCTGTATCCTAGATTTTCCAACTGGTGGTTAGGACGAGATTCTTTGGAAATTAGACTTGAGTTCAGCAAGTGAGTACGTATAAGTTTTAGTCCCAATCTTTCTCTTCACTCTGCCATCAAACATAGAAAAAGTTAAAGACGAAATATTGAGATATTTGACGGAATAAATTAGATTAAGTGAAATTTACAACTGATTTTCAGGTCGAGATTCCTTTGAAGCTAAAGTTGGGTTTTGTGGGTGAGTATAGAGGTTTTGAGTAAATTCTGCCTCTAAACCAATAAATCCAAATAAATAAAAACTGTATTGAGTCTTTTTCTGTAGTTATCATTTATTTCAATACAACGTGTGCATTGATTTTCCAACTGGTGGTCAGGACGGGATTCTTGGGAAACTAGACTTGGGTTCGGCAATTGGGTATATAGAAGTATTAGTCCCTATCTTTCTCGTCATTTTGCCATCAACCATAGAAAAAGTTAAAGACGAAATTTTAAAATATTTAACAAAAGAAATTGGAACACGACACATAACATTTTTAACCAAAATATTTTTAATGAATACGACATAACGAATAACTTTTAATTACATTCTGCTACTAAATTAAGAATTTATAAACATTATTGAGTCTTTTTCTGCAGTTGTCATTTATTCCACTACTACGTGAGCTGGCTATAGCCTAGATTTTCCAACTGGTTGCCAGGATGAGATTCCTTGGAAACTAGACTTGGTTTTAGAAATTATATTAGAGAATTAATAATAAAATATCGTGCTGATGTTAGTAAATTTTGCTGTCATTGTGGTTTCATTAAAAAGGCTGATATTAGAAATTGGCAGGAATGTAAAGATTGCATATACTCGGTATGCACTAGATGCAATATGCAATATTTCAGTATTTGTAAAATTTGTTCTGAAAATATTTTAGGAGAATAATTTAATTTAACTGGAATACAATTGGAGTCTATTGGAAAAGCAATTCGATCCAATACTTAGCAGCTATATTTACAGGTACAATTTTGTTTTCAACAAATTTGTGTATAGCTTTATTTACTATTTAGGTTTAAGAGTTTCTTGTTTGCTACATTGAACCTATGGATATAAACAAAATGTCGTAATTGATATCTCTTATGAGTACCAAAACAACTTTTGTATGCTTTAAAAATTCGATTCAAATCACTTAACTTTAAATTAATTTTATTTTAAATTAATCGGCAATGCTGAAACCCTGATTTAAATATTTTTCAAAAGTGGAAATGCTATTTTTGTTATCTTATTTAAATCCCCAGTTAATTTTAAAAATAGTTATGGTCTGCCCCCTATTTTTCCATATTGTTTGTAGACTTATTACACTGTACAACACATTTTTCTAACGGAGAATCGGCTAACACAGGTCGATAGTACCAGTATAGAGTAACAAAAACCTAAAAGGGTTTTGCAAAGTTAGCTAGCTTTTAAAAGATATAGCCATTCAAAATTTGCCTATTGCAGCTTATTTTTTAAAATGAAGTGCTCATTTTTTACTACTTTTTTCAGCGAAAAAAGAACAAAAACAATTTTAACATTATTGAGTTTTCCATATTAAGAAGTTTAAACTATCCATTACATGACTTTTGCAAAAAATAAGCAATAAATGTATAGAATTTAATATTGTTTGGGTTTTCAAATTTTTGTTTTTATTATAAACAGAAAATAGAATTGAAAAATACACTAAAACAGCTCAACTTTGAAAGGCTTTAACATTTAAAACCGAGCTAACTTTTTAAAATCCTCTTAGGGTTTTATTACTCTGGACCAGTACTACCGACCTGTGTTGGTTACTTCTTAGCGTTACCGTTAGATTCCATGCCCCCAAAATTGTTGCACAGTGTTATTTCCTTTTTTTCGTTTTCTATTTTTCTATGTAATCATGCTTAATGTGTGGTGTCCGATGGAAAAAACGGAGGTTATAAAAACTCCGGGAAGTGGGAAACTTAATTGTGATCATCATTAAATTTCAAAGGATGTCTAGAAGTCAGGAAGAAACTATATATAATAAAATAGTGATAAATTTCACTTCTTTTAAAATAAATTTGTATGTAAATGAATAATAGGAATTTTTGGATGAACAGAAAATATAAAATAAACAAAAAAAAATTGTTAGTACTTATTAAGTTAAATAAAGAAAGAAAGGCTTATAAAAAAAAAAACAAATTAAATAAAATATTTAAGAAAAACATACCATGCACTTATGAATTAGTTTCTAGATCGCAATAAAACTTCAATTTCAGTGTGTTTGAAATCAAGAAGTCAGAATTTAACTTTTTTCAAATATGCAAATAAAGTTCTTCGAAATATTCAAGGATTTAATATATATTTAATAAATAGCTCGTTAAGCTATTCGCTAACATGCTTATATTTTTTATAATCCTGATAGTTAGGATTCCACCTGCTAGCTCTATAAGCTCTAAAACTTTTTTAATTGAAATATCCATACATTAAAAGTTAAATAAATTAAAGCAGAAAGTAACTATCGAAAAATTAACAAACAAGAAAAAATAAACTAATTAAGTTTTTCAAAAGATGTCATAATTCTTTATTCTATCTAGGAGCTACAGCAATGATTTTGTTTTCAAACTAATTTCTCAAATTTCGTCTTAGACTTTTTCTATAATTAATGACAAAATGATGAGGAAGATAGGGGCTAACTCTTCTATATACTCACTTGCCGAACCCAAGTCCATTTTTCAAGGAATCTCATCCTGGCAACCAGTTGGAAAATCTAGGCTATAGCCAGCACACGTAGTAGTGAAATAAATGACAACTGCAGAAAAAGACTCAATAATGTTTATAAATTCTTAATTTAGTAGCAGAATGTAATTAAAAGTTATTTGTTATGTCGTATTTATTAAAAATATTTTGGTTAAAAATGTTATGTGTCGTGTTCCAATTTCTTTTGTTAAATATTTCAAAATTTCTTCTTTAACTTTTTCTATAACTAATGGAAAAATGAAGAGGAAGACTGGGACTAACACTTCCATACACCCACTGGCCGAACCCAAGTCCAGTTTCCAAGCAATCTCGTCCTGACCACCAGCTGGAAAATCTAGGCTATAGCCAGCATACGTAGTAGTGAAATAAATGACAACTGCAGAAAAAGACTCAATAATGTTTATAAATTTTTAATTTAGTAGCAGAATGTAATTAAAAGTTATTTGTTATGTCGTATTTATTAAAAATATTTTGGATAAAAATTATATGTGTCGTGTTCCAATTTCTTTTGTTCAATATTTCAAAATTTCTTCTTTAACTTTTTCTATAATTAATGAGAAAATGACGAGGATGATAGGGATTACATCTTCTATATATCCACTTGCCGAACCCAAGTGTAGTTTCCAAGGAATCTCATCCTGACCACCAGCTGAAAAATCTACGCCACAGCCGGCATATATAGTATTGGATGAAATGACAGCCACAGAAAAAGATTTACTGATTTTTATACTTTCAAAATATTTTGAGTTTGCTTTATTAAAATATTTGGTTAATATTAAATTAATTAATAATAAAATGGTCTAACATGCATACATTATTTCAACATAACCTCACATTTCATCAACTTTTTAGTTTTTAACAACTTTTGGGTCACAATAGATTTTCTTGGTTTCATTCCTTTGTTTCAATTCCGCCCGTTCTGGTTGTTGAATCAGGGTTGTTAACTTCACATATGGTCAGGACGAGATTCCTTGGAAACTGCACTTGGGTTCGGCAAGTGGATATATAGAAGATGTAGTCCCTATCATCCTCGTCATTTTCTCATTAATTATAGAAAAAGTTAAAGAAGAAATTTTGAAATATTTAACAAAAGAAATTGGAACACGACACATAACATTTTTATCCAAAATATTTTTAATAAATACGACATAACAAATAACTTTTAATTACATTCTGCTACTAAATTAAGAATTTATAAACATTATGGAGTTTTTTTCTGCAGTTGTCATTTATTTCACTACTACGTATGCTGGCTATAGCCTAGATTTTCCAGCTGGTGGTCAGGACGAGATTGCTTGGAAACTGGACTTGGGTTCGGCCAGTGGGTGTATGGAAGTGCTAGTCCCAGTCTTCCTCTTCATTTTCCCATTAGTTATAGAAAAAGTTAAAGAAGAAATTTTTAAATATTTAACAAAAGAAATTGGAACACGACACATAACATTTTTAACCAAAATATTTTTAATAAATACGACGTAACAAATAACTTTTAATTACATTCTGCTACTAAATTATGAATTCATAAACTTTACATGAGTATTTTTCTGCAGTTGTCGCTTCTTCTGATTTAACTTCTGCTGTATATGGCATTGATTCTCCAAATTGGTGGTCAGAACGAGATTCCTTGGAAAATAGACTTGGGCTCGGCAAGTGAGTATATAGAAGTGTTAGCCCCTATCTTCCTCGTCATTTTGCCATTAATTGTAGCTCCTAACAGATAGAAGAAAGAATTATGACGTCTTTTGGAAAACGTAATTAGTTTATTTTTTTCTTGTTTGTTCATTTTTCGATAATTACTTTCTGCTTTAATTTTAATTAACACTTTTAATGTATGGATATTTCAATTAAAAAAGTTTAAGAGCTCATAGAGCTAGCATGTGGAATCCTAACTATCAGGATTATAAAAAATATAAGCATGTTAGCACTAGCTTAAAGTGTGTATCGAGAAAGATTTGAAATGCTAATCGCCCAGCTGATTCCATGGGGTGTTTAGACTCATGCAAGTTCTTCCAGTGAGACATTTATAGTATTTTAGAGTCTCACACGTTTTTTTTTATAAGATGTGGCTATGTCCTATCTTCAGAAACTATCTACAACTTACGCAATAATTCTTTTTTTTAATCTACCTATTTTTCGCAGCACTCATGTTCATGACGTTCCCGTCATTCGAGGTATTTATTAAATATATATTAAATCCTTGAATATTTCGAAGAACCTTATTTGCATATTTGAAAAAAGTTAAATTTTGACTTCTTAATTTCAAACACACTGAAATTGAAGTTTTATTGCGATCTAGAAACTAATTCATAAGTGCATAGTATGTTTTTCTTAAATATTTTATTTAATTTGTTTTTTTTTTTATAAGCCTTTCTTTCTTTATTTAACTTAATAAGTACTAACAATTTTTTTTTGTTTATTTTATATTTTCTGTTCATCCACAAATTCTTATTATTCATTTACATACAAATTTATTTTAAAAGAAGTGACATTTATCACTATTTTATTATATAAAATATAATTTACCATACTCTTAAGTGATTAATTTTTGTCAATTCTTTCAACTATTTCTTGTAAATTTATTTTAAGTGTTAGAAATTTAATAAAAACATAAATAATTTTGTGCAAAGAAACTTAAATAATAGTAATAGAAAAAATTAGCAATAAAGTAAAGCTGTTGGAATTAATTTTATTTTCTTTTTAATTAATTAACATTAAAAAAGTAATAACAGCAGTAAAAATTCACAATTTTTAAAGCAAAACTAGTGCAATTTTACTTATAAAAATATAATAACATAAAATTCAACATAACTCATATTAAATAAATATTTATAATTTGTAAAAAAAAATTTTAAGTTAAACTAAAAATGTTTTACTATAATGGATAAGAAAAAGCATTTTAAATGCAATCTGTAAAACATTGGATCATCATTGCTGATGTTTTCAAGCTGTGTTGAATGTTAAGCTGACACACATATAATTATTGTTGATGTAGGCCCAAGTGATATCGACCTTCTAGACATCCTTTGGAATTTAACGATGACCACAATTAAGTTATCCACTTATTTTATGTGTCGTGTTCCAATTTCTTTTGTTAAATATTTCAAAATTTCTTCTTTAACTTTTTCTATGGTTGATGGCAAAATGACGGGAAAGAAAGGGACTAATACTTCTATATACCCAATTGCCGAACTCAAGTCTAGTTTCCCAAAAATCCCGTCCTGACCACCAGTTGGATAATCAATGCACACGTTGTATTGAAAAAGACTTATTTATTTGGATTTATTGGTTTAGAGGCAGAATTTACTTAAAACCTCTATACTCACCCATAAAACCCAACTTTAGCTTCGAAGGAATCTCGACCTGAAAATCAGTTGTAAATTTCACTTAAATTAATTTATTCCGTCAAATATCTCAATATTTCGTCTTTAATTTTTTCTATATTTGATGGCAAAGTGAAGAGAAAGATTGGGACTAAAACTTATATGTACTCACTTGCCGAACTCAAGTCTAATTTCCAAGGAATCTCGTCCCGACCACCAGTTGGAAAATCTAGGCTATAGCCAGCACACGTAGTATTAGAATAAATGATAACTACAGAAAAAGACTCAATAATGTTTATAGATTCATAATTTAATGGCAGAGTTTAAATAAAAGTAATTTGTTATGTCGTATTTATTAAAAATTCTTTGGATGAAATTATTTGTTTGTGCATGTGTGATATTCCATCATTGCGCCCGTATGAAATTCTAAGAAAAACCAAAATGTAAACAAACTTGAAATGTTTATTTAAATCAATAATTGCCTATAAAATTTAAGCAAACATACTTAGTTTTCTAAATAATATGATTAACAATAAATTAATTAAGTTATTCTAACAGATGTCATAAATGTTTTTGCTATTTGTTGGAAGTTATAGCAAAGATTTTGTGCATTTGTTTTTTTTGACTAATTGGTCGAAATTTCGTCTTTAACTTTTTCTATGGTTGATGACAAAATGAAGAGGAAGATCGGGGCTAACACTTCCATATACCTACTGACAGAACCCAAGTCCATTTTCCAAGGAATCTCGTCCTGGCCACCAGCTGGAAAATTTAGGCTATAGCCAGCACACGTAGTAGTAGAATAAATGAAAACTGCAGAAAATGACTCAATAATGTTTATAAATTCTTAATTTAGTAGCAGAATGTAATTAAAAGTTATTTGTTATGGCGTATTTATTAAAAATATTTTGGATAAAAATTTTATGTGTCGTGTTCCAATTTCTTTTGTTAAATATTTCAAAATTTCTTCTTTAAATTTTTCTATAACTAATGGGAAAATGAAGAGGAAGATCGGGACTAACACTTCCATACCCCCACTTGCCGAACCCAAGTCCAGTTTCCAAGCAATCTCGTCCTGACCACCAGCTGGGAAATCTAGGCTATAGCCAGCACACGTAGTAGTGGAATAAATGACAACTGCAGAAAAAGACTCAATAATGTTTATAAATTTTTAATTTAGTAGCAGAATGTAATTAAAAGTTATTTGTTATGTCGTATTTATTAAAAATATTTTGGTTAAAAATGTTATGTGTCGTGTTCCAATTTCTTTTGTTAAATATTTCAAAATTTCTTCTTTAACTTTTTCTATAGTTAATGG
>CAVNUY010000024.1:0-80374 GCA_963691655.1 Toxonevra muliebris | reverse complement strand
ATACTTTTATACTCTACGCTCACATTTTCATTTTATTGTTCGATGTCTTAGTTTACCAGGGAATAGGTTACCGCGTATTCTTGCAGAGGAAGCTATAAAACAGTGGAAAAACATTGTCATCGAGCTAGGTCTGAACCCAATAATTCTGGAAAACCTTATTAAGAATGAGTTCACGAAATACCATGAGAGTGCAACTAAATCTATCCATGATTTGTACCCCCGTCTAGTTACGAATGATCTTAAATATTTTGGTGATGAGCTATCAGCTCACGCTATAAGCTTAATCTTCCGAGCAAGGGGTGGTCTACTCAATGTCAATTCTAGAGCTTTTAAAAATGATTTTTCCAATATTTGTACAGTTTGTAATTTAGGTGAAACGGAAAACATTCATCACCTTATTGGCGTTTCCCGATCTACAAAAGTATTAGAGTAAATTGTTTTGGTGAAAAAATTTTGTCTATTGAAAGAATTATTGTAATACTGAATGTTAACAACTATAATTCACTCTATAATTATCTGCAAAATGTTATTAAATACAGATGTATGTTAATGAACGAATTTTCATTACCTTAATATCGATAAGTACAACTTGTATATTTAATGCCATTCTGACACACAACATAAATTGTTATTGTCATAATTATTTTTAAGATAATTTTAAGTAATTTGTAGTATCAATGAATATGTTAAACAAAAATATCACTACTACTACTACATAAGGCACGTAATTGATATTTCTTTTGCATTTTTTTGCGAATAAAAGAACATATCTTAATGAGCACAAGAAAAAGTGACAAAATTCCAATTCCACCGTTCCTTTTTGATTAGAAAAAGTCAGTCATGGTTGCACTCATGTGAACACGACACGTCTGCCCAGGCTTTTCATGCTTGCTCCCAACAACAAAGAGAAGAGAGGAGGGAGAAATTAAAATACGAGCGGAGTTTGATTGTTTATGTTTCGATAAATTTACTCACACACAAACAGTGTTGCCATATTTTTTTGGGCAAAAACTGTAAAAACTAAAAACAAAAACTGTATTTTGGAAAAAAAACTGTAACCTATAAAAACGAAAAAAAAACAAAACTAAAATTTTCAATTTGAAAAGTTAATAGGTCCAATAATATAATAGTTTCCGCATATTTGGGAGATGTCATGCTGTCTTGAAAGAGGCAGACATTTTAAATCCTATAGCTTCTGGGAAACCTAATTAAAAAATGGTGCAACATTTGGGAAAAAAGTTCGCTCATTTGTCTAATGATTCGGAAATAAAAATCAAACGAACATACAAATCTTATATTAATATTAAACCAGTTCTTATAAAACTTTCGCCAAAAAAAAAAAATGTTTTAAAAATTAAGTTATTTGATTTGCGTTATTTATCATAACGACAACAACAATCAGCCATCAGACTGTTTTTATTTAAAAAAAAAATAGCGTTTAACTGGTGTCAGATTCTACTCTCAAAAATGCTCCGTAATAGTTGAAATTAATTTATTTAAATAAATATGTAATAATATTAATAAAATCAAAAAAACTGATTCCTTTCAAATTAAGTAAAATAAGTCAATAAAAAAAAGAAACAAATTCATTTAAAAGTGTATAAAACAAATATATGTTATTATTATTACTATTAATAAGAAACACGAAATAACATTCTTGTTATGACTAGTTAAAAAATTAAATGAACAGTCCTGGGTCCGATTTTTTGAGTAGTCAGAGTTTACCAGTAATCAATACAACAATTTTAAAAGCTCTCAAAACGGTTTCATTAAATTTCTTGTACATTTTTCTTAATGCCACAAAATTTGTTAACACAGTAGCAAACACAGGCGTTTGATAGGTTTTGAATTCGGTTAGTTAGATTACATTAAAATTAAATATTTTATAAAATATAAAAACAATACAAAATGATAAGTAATAAAGAACCTAGGTTTCAATAATTGTATAAACAAAATGTAGTAATAATGATAGCAAACCACGGCATTATAAAAATTTTGCTTTGTACATTAATCTTAGAAAGGCAACTCTTTTTTATCTATGTAAATAGCAAAAATGTTAAACAGAAAAAATCAAACTTATTTATTATAAAATCCCTTATTTACTTCAAAGAAAATACATTGTTTCTTATTTTTATTAAATGCAGTTAAGGCAAATCTCTTTGCGGTGCTTTTAAAAAGTAGTGGGGTGACTGGTCACCCCTGTTGCTTTTCTAAGGTTAAATGCGGAAAGCAGTTATCGTCGCTTGAGAATTAATTTGGCGTATGTGTGTACAAATTCATATACCTATACGCCAAATCAATTCTCTGGCGACGTTATGTAAAATTGTCACATCTAATAAAATTTCAAATCGACAGGAAGAAAAATTTAAAGCGAGGAAAAAAAGATGTTGGATTTCCTGTTAATATAATTTTTGAACATGTGTGACGTAAAAGCTGCACCTCTATCTTAAACTATTCTCTTAGGATTACCGAATATAGCTGCCTGTTTTTTCATGCGATCTACTACCTGCCTATGAGCTATTTTGATTATCTGCTCCTCCATCTGAGAGGGTACAACAATCAATTCCCTTAAAGGATCTTTGTATAAAATATCATGAAAAATATAGAAATCATCATAGTTATCATTTGCCAAAACCTTACTAATCGCTTTCGTCCAATCATCTTCCAGTTGTGCTTGTTTCAGTCTGTGACTCAAAGAATCTTCGATAAGTAAACAATATATCCTACTACATGTCTCATCTGAGACCCAGATCGATGCTCAATTGGGTGATCTTCTTCTTTCCGCATAGTCATTGCGAAGACATTGCAATCAGCAATTATCTTAAACTTGAACCCATTACGTAAATCCTCCATTTTTTAAGTGTCTCTACTATAGCCAAGACTTCTAACTTATATGCACTGTATTTTTGTTCTGCTGGTTTAGTCTTACGACTCATAAATTGAACTGGATGAAAACTCTGATCATCCGACCACTTTTGTAACAACACCGCTCCGTAGCCATATTTCGACGCATCAGTATGGATCTCAGTTTCCGCCATTGGGTTATATATTTTCAATACGGGAGCCTTTACAAGAGCGCTTCGCAGCTGCTGAAAAGCGCAACCTGTTCTTCACCCAAAGTTCAAACTAAATCTTTTCGCAAAAGGTCAGATAGCGTAATTCTGTATGAATCGCCTAAAATATGAGGTTAACTTGCAACTGCTCGAGTTTTTCCCTCAGATGGCCTAATCGTATCCTTTTCTATTATGTAACCAAGAAAACAAATTATTCTAACGGTGTGAAGATAGCCACTTGTGGCTATCTTAGCAAATACACAAACCACAAAATATAAAAATTTATATGTTACTTAACAGAAAAAATGTTAACCGAAAAATGTTATGTTAAGCACAACATAGAATATTCGTTCGGATCCTGATGACCATTTGGAGAACTGACTGTGACCACCAGACATACCATTCGATAGGCATTGAAATGTTGTTTAACCATGAATACACAAATGTAACATATTTATTTCAGATTATTTTTAATTAATTTATGAAAAATATCAATTTGAAAAGCGAGTTGGAGGAATCAGGTGGTCATATGGAGCACTTGTACAACTTTAGCCGACATCACATGGGTATCAGAGGACAGGTATTGAAGAGTAGATCAATCCTGCATTTTCAAAACATCTAACAGAATTACCGGATTGCCGTTAATTTTCGTTTGAAAATTTTCATGTTGGGTGCAGTTGGGTGGAGGAATCAGGTGGTCATATGGAGCACTTGTACAACTTTAGCCGACATCACATGGGTATCAGAGGACAGGTATTGAAGAGTAGATCAATCCTGCATTTTCAAAATATCTAACAGAATTACCGGATTGTCGTTAATTTCCGTTTGAAAATTTTCATGTTGGGTGAAGTTGGGTGGAGGAATCAGGTGGCCATATGGAGCACTTGTACAACTTTAGCCGACATCACATGGGTATCAGAGGACAGGTATTGAAGAGTAGATCAATCCTGCATTTTCAAAATATCTAACAGAATTTCCGGATTGTCGTTAATTTCCGTTTGAAAATTTTCATGTTGGGTGCAGTTGGGTGGAGGAATCAGGTGGCCATATGGAGCACTTGTACAACTTTAGCCGACATCACATGGGTATCAGTGGACAGGTAGTGAAGAGTAGATCAATCCTGCATTTTCAAAACATCTAACAGAATTACCGGATTGCCGTTAATTTTCGTTTGAAAATTTTCATGTTGGGTGCAGTTGGGTGGAGGAATCAGGTGGTCATATGGAGCACTTGTACAACTTTAGCCGACATCACATGGGTATCAGAGGACAGGTATTGAAGAGTAGATCAATCCTGCATTTTCAAAATATCTAACAGAATTACCGGATTGTCGTTAATTTCCGTTTGAAAATTTTCATGTTGGGTGCAGTTGGGTGGAGGAATCAGGTGGCCATATGGAGCACTTGTACAACTTTAGCCGACATCACATGGATATCAGAGGACAGGTATTGAAGAGTAGATCAATCCTGCATTTTCAAAACATCTAACAGAATTACCGGATTGCCGTTAATTTTCGTTTGAAAATTTTCATGTTGGGTGCAGTTGGGTGGAGGAATCAGGTGGTCATATGGAGCACTTGTACAACTTTAGCCGACATCACATGGGTATCAGTGGACAGGTATTGAAGAGTAGATCAATCCTGCATTTTCAAAACATCTAACAGAATTACCGGATTATCGTTAATTTCCGTTTGAAAATTTTCATGTTGGGTGCAGTTGGGTGGAGGAATCAGGTGGTCATATGGAGCACTTGTACAACTTTAGCCGACATCACATGGGTATCAGTGGATAGGCATTGAAGAGGAGACCAATCCTGCATTTTCAAAACATCTAACAGAATTACCGGATTGTCGTTAATTTCCGTTTAAAAATTTCATGTTAAGTGCAGCTGGATGGAGGAATCAGGTGGTCATATGGAGCACTTGTACAACCTTAGCCGACATCACATGGGTATCAGTGGACAGGCATTGAAGAGGAGACCAATCCTGCATTTTCAAAACATCTAACAGAATTTCCGGATTGTCGTTAATTTCCGTTTAAAAAATTCATGTTAAGTGCAGCTGGGTGGAGGAATCAGGTGGTCATATGGAGCACTTGTACAACTTTAGCCGACATCACATGGGTATCAGTGGACAGGCATTGAAGAGGAGACCAATCCTGCATTTTCAAAACATCTAACAGAATTTCCGGATTGTCGTTAATTTCCGTTTAAAAAATTCATGTTAAGTGCAGCTGGGTGGAGGAATCAGGTGGTCATATGGAGCACTTGTACAACTTTAGCCGACATCACATGGGTATCAGTGGACAGGCATTGAAGAGGAGACCAATCCTGCATTTTCAAAACATCTAACAGAATTACTGGATTGTCGTTAATTTCCGTTTGAAAATTTTCATGTTGGGTGCAGTTGGGTGGAGGAATCAGGTGGTCATATGGAGCACTTGTACAACTTTAGCCGACATCACATGGGTATCAGTGGACAGGTATTGGAGAGTAGATCAATCCTGCATTTTCAAAACATCTAACAGAATTACCGGATTGCCGTTAATTTTCGTTTGAAAATGTTCATTTTAAGTGCAGCTGGGTGGAGGAATCAGGTGGTCATATGGAGCACTTGTACAACTTTAGCCGACATCACATGGGTATCAGTGGACAGGCATTGAAGAGGAGACCAATCCTGCATTTTCAAAACATCTAACAGAATTACCGGATTGTCGTTAATTTTCGTTTGAAAATTTTCATGTTAAGTGCAGCTGGGTGGAGGAATCAGGTGGTCATATGGAGCACTTGTACAACTTTAGCGGACATCACATGGGTATCAGTGGGCAGGTATTGAAGAGTAGATCAATCCTGCATTTTCAAAACATCTAACAGAATTACCGGATTGTCGTTAATTTCCGTTTGAAAATTTTCATGTTCGGTGCAGCTGGATGGATGAATCAGGTGGTCATATGGAGCACTTGTACAACTTTAGGACAGGCATTGAAAAGGAGACCAATCCTGCATTTTCAAAACATCTAACAGAATTTCCGGATTGTCGTTAATTTCCGTTTAAAAAATTCATGTTAAGTGCAGCTGGGTGGAGGAATCAGGTGGTCATATGGAGCACTTGTACAACTTTAGCCGACATCACATGGGTATCAGTGACAGGCATTGAAGAGGAGACCAATCCTGCATTTTCAAAACATCTAACAGAATTTCCGGATTGTCGTTAATTTCCGTTTAAAAAATTCATGTTAAGTGCAGCTGGGTGGAGGAATTAGGTGGTCATATGGAGCACTTGTACAACTTTAGCCGACATCACATGGGTATCAGTGGACAGGCATTGAAGAGGAGACCAATCCTGCATTTTCAAAACATCTAACAGAATTTCCGAATTGTCGTTAATTTCCGTTTAAAAAATTCATGTTAAGTGCAGCTGGGTGGAGGAATCAGGTGGTCATATGGAGCACTTGTACAACTTTAGCCGACATCACATGGGTATCAGTGGACAGGCATTGAAGAGGAGACCAATCCTGCATTTTCAAAACATCTAACAGAATTACCGGATTGCCGTTAATTTTCGTTTGAAAATTTTCATGTTAAGTGCAGCTGGGTGGAGGAATCAGGTGGTCATATGGAGCACTTGTACAACTTTAGCCGACATCACATGGGTATCAGTGGGCAGGTATTGAAGAGTAGATCAATCCTGCATTTTCAAAACATCTAACAGAATTACCGGATTGTCGTTAATTTCCGTTTGAAAATTTTCATGTTAAGTGCAGCTGGATGGAGGAATCAGGTGGTCATATGGAGCACTTGTACAACTTTAGGACAGGCATTGAAGAGGAGACCAATCCTGCATTTTCAAAACATCTAACAGAATTACCGGATTGTCGTTAATTTCCGTTTAAAAAATTCATGTTAAGTACAGCTGGGTGGAGGAATCAGGTGGTCATATGGAGCACTTGTACAACTTTAGCCGACATCACATGGGTATCAGTGGACAGGCATTGAAGAGGAGACCAATCCTGCATTTTCAAAACATCTAACAGAATTTCCGGATTGTCGTTAATTTCCGTTTAAAAAATTCATGTTAAGTGCAGCTGGGTGGAGGAATCAGGTGGTCATATGGAGCACTTGCACAACTTTAGCCGACATCACATGGGTATCAGTGGACAGGTATTGAAGAGTAGATCAATCCTGCATTTTCAAAACATCTGACAGAATTACCGGATTGTCGTTAATTTCCGTTTGAAATTTTTCATGTTGGGTGCAGTTGGGTAGAGGAATCAGGTGGTCATATGGAGCACTTGTACAACTTTAGCCGACATCACATGGGTATCAATGCACAGGTATTAAAGAGTAGATCAATCCTGCATTTTCAAAACATCTAACAGAATTACCGGATTGTCGTTAATTTTCGTTTGAAAATTTTCATATTAAGTGCAGCTGGGTGGAGGAAACTGGTTAATATTTAAATAGATTTTTTGACCAACTTTTTGGTTCAATTATTTTGAATAGAAGTTAATATCAAAAAAAAAACTTTGGTTCGTTTCAATAAGTAGTTTAGTTTTGTAGCTATCACGCTCGCCAATTTAGAGAATTCGTCAAAATAAAAACGGGGGAAGACGACCTTAAAATTTTTCAATTGTACCAAGAATCTGATCAAAACTCACCGTTGATCCTTATTTTTTTTTAAATGTTTGGAATTGGCCTCTGTAACTTCGTAAATATATTCTTGAATAATATATCTATCGATTTAAGGCAATGAAATAAAATTAATTTTTGGACATTCTAATTTATCAGCTCCATTAAACTGGCCACAAAAATAACAAAAATTGGACATTCTAATTTATCAGCTCCATTAAAGCTGCCACAAAAATAACAAAAATTTGTTGAACAAGCTGATCACACAATCATATCGGAGCCCGCTACGGCTCCTCATCAGTGATCTTTAATCATCTATAGGTTGACCTCGCTTAACACGGGGGTTACGTTCCTGGAAAATGGCGTGTTAAGGGAAATCGTGTTTAACGATACAAGGAACCAGTGCAAAAAGGGGGTTGCGTTCCAAGATCTTCAAAGACATAAAATTTTTTTTTTTTTTTTCAGACATTTTTTAATTGAAAATACAGTTATTAGATTAGATTAGTACGGAGTTACAGTACAGGAGTACAGTTATGCATACATAAGAAAAAAAACATCAATCAATGTCCTAAACTTGGGAATTTTTTCCTTTTTTCTCTTTTTGCGTCAAAAACTGGCAACACGTATAGTTCAGCGTTCTTTGACGTACGCCACTACCCAATCCAACGAATGGTAAAACAAATTAACTAGCGTTCCTGGTGCTTCTGAAAGAAATTTTGTTCTGCAACCGCTAGAAAATTGATTTTACAGGTAAAAAACAGCCAAGTGAGCATTAAATCTCAATATTTTTTTGGTAAAAATTTTAGGATGTCTAAATGAAGCTAAGTGACACTTTTCCGTAATGTGCACTCAGAAAGATTTTGTGTGCAGTCTAATGTATATATGTGTATATACATAGGTTAGGTTAGGTTAAAATGGCTGCCAGCGAGCGCCAGCACACTTAGGCCAGACAGGCCCATTGCGATACCATACAAAAGGAGCGAAGTCCCTATCCCTCTAATTCAGGCCATTGAACCATTGAGTACCTTTCAGGAAGTTAAGTAGGTGTCTGATTTGGATGTCAGTCAAGTCTTTAAGGTCATTGAAGACAAAATTGTCCAGATGTTTCTTTCGTACGTGAATCAAAGCTGGGCATTCGCATAAAAGATGAGTTACAGTTTCCTGTTCTTCCTCGTTGCCACAGCTCCTGCAATGATTTCTATATGGAAGACCCAGTCTTTCTGCATGTCTTCCAATGGGGCAATGTCCAGTAATCACCCAAGTCACAGTACTGATGTAGTGCCTGTTGGTATGTATCAGGTCATTTGTCCGGCGACTATCCAGCTTAGGCCAAATGAGTCTAGTAGTTTTGCAGGTGTTTTCCAGTGACCACCTTTCGTTAGTAAGTTTTATTGCATTCGTGGCTAGCCTTAGTTTACACGTTGCCATAGGGACGCCTATATGCTCCTTGTCAGGAGTGATTTGCAACAGTGTTCCTTTTCTAGCTAACCCGTCAGCAGTTTCGTTCCCCGGTATACCTATATGCCCCGGCACCCAAATTAGGTGCAGATTGAACTGATCGGACATCTCGTTAAGAGACGCTCTACAGTTAAGAGCTATTTTAGAAGTAAGGTAGACAGATTCAAGGGATTTTATAGCTGCCTGACTATCGGTAAAAATACATATATCCCTCTTGGATATCACGTTATACCTCAGCCAGTACGTGACTTCCTTGATTGCCGTGACCTCTGCCTGAAATACACTGCAGTGATCAGGCAGCCTGAAGGATAAATTTACATCCAGCTCTTCACAAAAGATACCAGCTCCAACTCTGCCATCCAGTTTAGAGCCGTCAGTATAGAAGTGGATAGAATCCTTTTGAAACCGCTCTCCATTCTCCCATTCCTGTCTATCAGGAATAAGAGTGTCGAACTTGTCGTTGAAGATTGGTTTCGCAAGGGTGTAATCAATTGTCTTAGGTACGAAACTAAAATTATTTAGGATCGTGGAGTGTCCTGATCTGCCTGTTGACCATTCCGAAATGGAATTTAGTCTCAGGGCAGTACTGGCTGCACAATGTTTGCCATAAATGTCAAGAGGAAGGAAGTGAAGCATGATATCCAAGGACTTGGTGGCCGTGCTTCTTAGTGCACCAGTGATACAGAGTGAAGCAGTTCTTTGTGCTTTCAAAAGCATATTCATATGAATTTCCTTGTCCAAAGCCGTCCACCAGACCGCAACACCATACATCAATATGGGCCTGACTACGGAAGTATATAGCCAGTGAACCACGTGCGGCTGCATACCCCATTTGGTTCCTATTGCTCGTTTGCACGAGTAAAGCGCTGTTATTGCTTTATCTACCCGCCATCGGGTATTTTGCTTCCAGCTGAGTTTTTTGTCTAAAATGAGGCCTAAGTATTTAGCTTCTTCATTGAGAACAAGCCTAGTGCCATTGAGTGAAGGTGCAATAAAGGGTGGTACTTTGTACCTTCTAGTAAAGAGGACAAGTTCGGTTTTCTGCGGATTGACGCTCAGTCCACAATTTCCTGTCCATTTCGTGAGAATGTTAAGAGCAGATTGCATAACATCTCCTAGTGTGTTGGGGAATTTGCCTGATATAGCAATGGCTATGTCATCTGCATAGGCAATCACTTTGCAGCCTGTTTCTTCTAGGGATAGAAGCAATCCGTTGACTACAAGTGTCCAGAGAAGTGGCGAGAGTACCCCCCCTTGGGGGGTACCTCTGTGAGCATACCTTGTTATGGAAGAGCCCCCCAATTTCGACTTGATAACCCTCCTTGTAAGTAAGGAGTGTATAAGTTTCCTCAAAGGAGCCTCCACCTCAAGGGTCTCGAGAGCATGAATGATCGCTTCAGGAAAGACATTGTTGAAGGCCCCCTCGATGTCGAGAAAAGCCACCAAAGTGTAATCCCTGAAGTGAAGGGCCTGTTCAATAGTGAAAACTAGAGAATTCAATGCTGAGTGGTTTATAGTGTCCTTAAACAACAGCCAATCGGTCTTCTTACGATTTCTGAAAACCGGCAATTCAGGCTGTTGTATCTCGAGACTAAATTGTATATAACGGTGGTCGGAGAAGGAGTTCTCATTGGAAACTCTCCAATCTCTAACCTTTCGAGATAGTAGTTCAGATGCAAGTGTGATATCTAGTACCTCTTGCCTGTTACTAGTGATAAAGGTAGGTTCAGTGCCAATGTTACAGATTAGTAGATTAGTACTTAATAAATAATCAAAAAGTAACTCACCCCGTGTGTTAGTGTCGCTGCTTCCCCACGATGTGTGGTGAGCATTCACGTCTCCGGCGACAATGTGTGAAATGTTCCGCTTTCTTGCCTCTCTTATTGATTCTTCCAATGGAGAAGGCAGGAGAGACCCTTGATGGTCATGGGCCAAGTATATTGATGTGACCCAGAATCCGCCGTTCGGATGTTCCAGGCACACCGTGACTGTGTCTCCGTTACTGTAATTGGAAAGAATATTAGCGTTCAAGTTTTTCTTTACTAAGATGCAAGATCGAGGTTTCCCTTTGTCTCGCACATAGAAAAGTTTGAACCCAGTGTTACTGAGTCCTCTTACCTGATTGTTGGTGATCCAAGGTTCTTGGATCAGTGCGATATCTTCTCCTCCTGACATCAGGCGAAGAAGAAGGTTGGCCGAAGCCAGTTTGCAGTGATGGAGGTTAATCTGCACTACCCGAAGCATGGCTAGCGGTGGCAGAACACTCCACAACGGTGGAGTCCATGTCCTCTTCATCGGACTGCAGTAGTGTGTCCTCCGTAAGAAGGTCAAAGAAATCTCGAACCAGCTCCGACTGCGACAACGAATCATCGTTCGCAGCGGGATCTGGCTCTGGATCTTCAGGGTCGGATTTCGCCCCGATATCGAGAAGCGAATCCGGATTAGTGGCAACGTCGGTGTCTTCCAACTCATCCTGTTTGTAGACCTTCAGTGTGATCGACTCGAAACCGTAGTTAATCACACCTCCGGTTTTCGCCAAAGGAGCCAAGGAATCTTTGTTAACCACTATGCAGGCGCATCTGTGGTCACCTCGAGGCTCCTCCAGCTTAGCTACCTTCCAGTGATGAGTTGGAAGATCCGGATTGCCAATTTTTATAAGATCAAGGATCTCCTGTGGATCAGCAGGATACACAGGGATCCAAGCCCGAGTTCGGGGACGTGTTGGGATTTGATCCTTGGGAACGACCTCTAATTTGGCGCCGGGCCAGACTTCCCCAAGCCTGGCGACCGCAGCTTTGAACAGCTCTACTGACCTCTCGTCACTGCAAGCCATCAGCTTAATGTAGCCTTGATGCCAACCAGCGTCTCGGCACGATGGTTCAGGTCCTGGGTTACTATGAAGTACTTCATAATAGACCTTCATCAGCCTGGACTGAACCAGCTTCCAATTGGAAGGGCTGATGGCACCATCGTCAATGGCTCTGTCGATGACCGCCAGCGTCAAGCGATCTTTAAGGACCTCACTGAAAGACTTACTAAGGGGTTGGCTATGCAGCTTAACCCTCTTAGGGTCCTTCGGGGGCTCCTCAGAGGATCTTTGACGCTTGGCGGTACCCACAGAGTCAGTCGAAGACGCCAGTATATCTTTGGCCCACCCGAGGCAGGCTATCTGCGTTTCAGATAAGTCGCCCACAGGAGTTTGCCCGAACTTCTCATGAAGCCTGCGGGCAAGTCTCCTGTCCCTATACGCCTTTTTCGAAGGGGGAACGTGGCGCGATCTCGTGGCGTTTTTCGTTGCCTCCTTCGACGTACTGGGTCGAGTGTTGAGGGAAGTACTGCTCTCAGCTGTGACCTTTTTGGGAATGGGGGTGGCCGGGGATGGCCTGTGCTGAGCGCTACTAGCGCTAGGCAATGATGCTGAAACCCTAGCGGCTTTTAGCAAAGGTGGTTTATTGGAGCGTCGCTCCTTGTTTATGTGACCAGGCTCAGAGGCCAGAGTCTTTTTGCCGCCTGTTTTCGGTAACGGCTGTGGTTTTGTTTATTATTGTAATTCATATTGGCGGGGCGGGTGCGCCTTGAAAGGTGCCCGAAGGCACCAGGGCACCCAAATAGAAGTAGGGGGAAGTATTGGGGTCCTCCACGGCAGCGCCCCATACCGTGGTAAGGCCGTAGTTACTCTCTGAATTGGCCAGGGATGAATACCAGAGAGGCTCCGTTAGAAGACAGCCTATTTTTAGCCCCAGCATCCCACTCATTATGGTTCTCACGTGCTGATTTCACATAGGTACGTATACCTACATAAAAACAAACGTTGGAACTATATGAGACGGTCTACTGAAGCTAATCCCCTGGCTGCCAAACCAATGGGCACGGGTCGCATGACACCCTGGATTAGGGGAGCTTTTACTTAAGAGGGTCAGCTCCCTCCGCCTGGTCTATCTTAGCCTGCTGCAATATCAGATATCAGATGTGCCATGTCATTCGCCGATGACAGGTCACAGCAGTCATCTGATATGCAGCAGTTTCCAGCCGTCACCGCGTGGAGGTGATAGACCACACTACCATCAGATCACTCAATTACGGCACGTACACGATATACCGAAATACGTGTTGGTCCCCTTGAGTGACTGATGGCATGACGACATGGTGACAATTGTAAAGTGACGCAAGTTTAATACTCTGCAGCAAGCTTTGCCATTTACCGTTACTTTAATTTAAAAAGCAAATTCATTCATCATTTGCTTTGCTTTTAATTTCATTTGAATTTTTGTTATTACATTTTGAAATTTCCATAAAAATGGACAAGGAAAATATTCGTCGTGAAATTATGAAATTTCATTTGGCAAATTATAGTAGCCGTCAAATTGTAAAGGCTTTAAATTTGTCAAGTCGTACGGTAGACCGAGCTATTATTCGATATAATGAAACTGGGGGTTTTGGAGATAGAGACCGGGGAAAATTTTCAACAGTTGCCACTACTGGTTTAACAGAAAAAATTCGTAAACGAATCAAGCGAAATCCAAGGCGCTCAATGAGAAAAATCGCTAAGGAAGTGGGAGTAAACCGTGAAACAGTGCGAATCATTGCAAAATCAAAGCTTAATCTTAAGCCGTATAAGCTCCGAAAAGCTCAAGATCTGACACAAAAAAAGAAAGATTTGCGACTGCAAAGATGCAAGGCGTTGCTACGCTCCTCCGTGTTAAAAAATGTTGAAAATATCTTGTTTACAGATGAAAAAATTTTCACGGTTGAACAACATTTCAATGCGCAAAATGACCGAATGTGGCTAACATCATCATCGCAACAAAATAGGATTGTTGGCCGAGTTCAAAAGCCAGCTTCCGTTATAGTATGGGCTGGAATTTCCGCTAATGCCAGAACCCCTCTAATATTCGTTGAAGAGGGTGTTAAAATTGACCAGGTTGTTTATCGGAGCATTTTAAATGAACATGTTCTTCCCTGGGCCCAAGATACATTTGGAAATGAAAACTGGACTTTCCAGCAAGATTATGCACCTCCCACATGGCAAAATTAACGCAAACATGGATAAAAGACAATTTTTCTGGATTCATAACATCTCAAGAATGGCCACCATACTCCCCAGACTTGAATCCAATGAACTACTCTATTTGGAGTAAGGCTTGTACATCTCAACACCACAGTCTGGAGTCGCTGACAAATTCATTAGAAAAAGCCTGGACTGAAATTGATCAGGAAGTTCTGCGGCGAACAGTCCTACGATTTCCGGATCGATTGAAGGCATGTGTGCAGGCTAAAGGAGGTTATATTGAATAAGGTGGGGTTGAAATGAATGCTTATATATTCTGCAACGTTAACACTTAATTGTACTTAATGGAAGTACGTCCTTTTGAAAATAACTGCCACTTTACGATTGTCACCCTGTACATGTATGTGTATAAATCAAACATAACGAGCGAAAAAAATTTGTTCCTCCCGAAACCGTGGTAGAACGACGTTTTACAGTGTTAAATGAAAATATGTCTCAAAAAGTGAAACGTGTTAAAGCGAGACTATACTATATGAAGTACGTGTTAAGCGAGTTCTACCTGTATTATGTTTTGGGTTTTTCAATTAAAAATAAACTAATCGGTAAGGCCCCAGTAACTGGGGCTATTTTTTGCGGAAGAAATCTCTTTATGAAAAAACAAATATCAAAATAAATCCAAACTACTCGTTAGTGTTTGTTTTGTTATTTGTGTATGCAGATAATTCGTTAGATATTTCTGAGAGATGCCGTTACTCATGTCTTCTCTCTCTCTCTCATATATTATTTACTCCCGCTTAAGCAATGATTTTTACAACGATGAATGCAATGCTTTGTTTAATGAGCGAATTTTAAAAAACTTCAAACGCTATTATTTTGGATTTGGCTTAACCGATTTTAAATCTGATAATTTTTGGCTAACCCTCACGTCAAGATCTTTATGTTAATATATAGTGTGCGCTTCTAGATCTTCTGAAATAAAAATGTAGTTACATTAATAAATATTTAGATTAAAATATATTTGGAGCTCTAAGCGCAACATTTTTGCTTCATTTACTAAGGACTTCGCAATATCAAATGGCAGACAAAAGCGCTCCATGAATGAAAACGATTGCACACCACTGCACTAGAGCTTCAATGGTTTTGAAAAGACAGTATTTTTTTCGAGTGCTGTTTTTGGTGACAAGTAAACCAGTATTCGTCAAGTAATAAGGCGAAATTAATTTTTATTAAGAACACCGTTTTTCTAGACTTAAATCTTAATACTCCAGAAGATGAATGGTTTTCCAAAAAGGAAAAAACAAACCACATCAAGGATATACTTCCCATTATTACTTAATTATTATCCCAAATTTTCACTAGAAACAGTACTTAAAAAAGGAAGCCAGCTTATTTCTAAAGCCATTGAAGTTCATTGACTCATTAACATAATCAAAAATAAAGTATATAGTAAAGTACTCAGAACTAGTGCCCGACCAAATATTCGGTTTCGGCCAAAAATATGCTTTCGGCTAAGTTTCGGTTTCGGCAAAAAATATGGCCGAAACCGAAACTTTATAAATTTTACTGTAAATTGCATTTCAGTACCCAAAGGACTGTTTTTATTTTTAACATAAAGTTATTCAATTTTGAATATTAAAATAAAAATGTGAATTTCATTTGTACCTATACCACAAAATATATTTTTTTTTAGTGCCTTTAATATGTATTTTCTTTATTGTTAAAATAATATTTTTGTTATTTTATATATACATATATAAGTATGTATATTAGGGCGTACCAATTCGTATGGATGAATTTTTTTCGGAGTACCGACAGAAGAGTTCCATATTCTGTGACGAAAAAAATGGAGCTTACCCCCCGTAAAATTCGTAGAATTTAAGTAATATTAAAAGTAACTATCGATTTTTATTCAAACAACGTACTACTGAAACTTCTTCGAATTTTACAGGGGGGTAGGATATATTTTTCTGCCAACTTTCTTCGGCAAAGTTGATCAGAATCGAATATAGAATTTTTCTGTCAACGTACTTTTCAAAAGAAAAAAAAATTGGTAAGCCCGAATGTACATCGATTTTTTGTTTTTTTAGTTTTAATTAAAAAAAAAAAATTAAAATGACAAGCAATAACAACACAACTCAAATTTTGTCGAATTCGAGTTATTATCATAATTTGAATCTTCATATCCGTTTTCATATTGTGTCAGAATTTGAGTGTTTTACGAGATATTAGGGCGGAAAAATAGCACAAATCAACCTGATTACTCTTAGCACTTGAACCTTTGAAGTGCTGTCCTGTAAAATACCAAAACACACTTATGGTGTTATGCCTTATGACCACAGATATATACATATATATTAAAAAGTTTCGGTTTCGGTTTTGGCCGAATATCAGAAAAATGGCCGAAATTCGGTTTCTGCCGAAAAAGTCGGTTTCGGTCGGACACTACTCAGAACTAGAAAAAAGTATCGATATTTACTCGTAGATTCTCGTATCGACGTAATACTAATCATAGGCTCGACTTCCCACAAGGTTGCCTTGTCCCAAAATCTTTGTAGTTCTAATTCGTTATCTCTATAGCATAAAAATCATTGAAGTTTTGCCCCGAAATTTAAATGTAGGCCGGCGAGCACATAAGAAAGCAGGATTGATCCACTCTTCAATACCTGTCCACTGATACCCATGTGATGTCGGCTAAAGTTGTACAAGTGCTCCATATGATCACCTGATTCCTCCACCCAACTGCACCGAACATGAAAATTTTCAAACGGAAATTAACGACAATCCGGTAATTCTGTTAGATGTTTTGAAAATGCAGGATCGATCTACTCTTCAATACCTGTCCACTGATATCCATGTGATGTCGGCTAAAGTTGTACAAGTGCTCCATATGACCACCTGATTCCTCCACCCAACTGCACCCAACATGAAAATTTTCAAACGGAAATTAACGACAATCCGGTAATTCTGTTAGATGTTTTGAAAATGCAGGATTGATCTACTCTTCAATACCTGTCCACTGATACCCATGTGATGTCGGTTAAAGTTGTACAAGTGCTCCATATGACCACCTGATTCCTCCACCCAACTGCACCCAACATGAAAATTTTCAAACGGAAATTAACGACAATCCGGTAATTCTGTTAGATGTTTTGAAAATGCAGGATTGATCTACTCTTCAATACCTGTCCTCTGATACCCATGTGATGTCGGCTAAAGTTGTACAAGTGCTCCATATGACCACCTGATTCCTCCACCCAACTGCACCCAACATGAAAATTTTCAAACGAAAATTAACGGCAATCCGGTAATTCTGTTAGATGTTTTGAAAATGCAGGATTGATCTACTCTTCAATACCTGTCCTCTGATACCCATGTGATGTCGGCTAAAGTTGTACAAGTGCTCCATATGACCACCTGATTCCTACACCCAACTGCACCCAACATGAAAATTTTCAAACGGAAATTAACGACAATCCGGTAATTCTGTTAGATGTTTTGAAAATGCAGGATCGATCTACTCTTCAATACCTGTCCACTGATATCCATGTGATGTCGGCTAAAGTTTTACAAGTGCTCCATATGACCACCTGATTCCTCCACCCAACTGCACCCAACATGAAAATTTTCAAACGGAAATTAACGACAATCCGGTAATTCTGTTAGATGTTTTGAAAATGCAGGATTGATCTACTCTTCAATACCTGTCCTCTGATACCCATGTGATGTCGGCTAAAGTTGTACAAGTGCTCCATATGACCACCTGATTCCTACACCCAACTGCACCCAACATGAAAATTTTCAAACGGAAATTAACGACAATCCGGTAATTCTGTTAGATGTTTTGAAAATGCAGGATCGATCTACTCTTCAATACCTGTCCACTGATATCCATGTGATGTCGGCTAAAGTTTTACAAGTGCTCCATATGACCACCTGATTCCTCCACCCAACTGCACCCAACATGAAAATTTTCAAACGGAAATTAACGACAATCCGGTAATTCTGTTAGATGTTTTGAAAATGCAGGATTGATCTACTCTTCAATACCTGTCCACTGATACCCATGTGATGTCGGTTAAAGTTGTACAAGTGCTCCATATGACCACCTGATTCCTCCACCCAACTGCACCCAACATGAAAATTTTCAAACGGAAATTAACGACAATCCGGTAATTCTGTTAGATATTTTGAAAATGCAGGATTGATCTACTCTTCAATACCTGTCCTCTGATACCCATGTGATGTCGGCTAAAGTTGTACAAGTGCTCCATATGACCACCTGATTCCTCCAACTCGCTTTTCAAATTGATATTTTTCATAAATTAATTAAAAATAATCTGAAATAAATATGTTACATTTGTGTATGCATGGTTAAACAACATTTCAATGCCTATCGAATGGTATGTCTGGTGGTCACAGTCAGTTCTCCAAATGGTCATCAGGATCCGAACGATTATTCTATGTTGTGCTTAACATAACATTTTTCGGTTAGCATTTTTTCCATTTTATACGTACGCCGTATTTTGACGCTACCTCTAGAACCCTTTTTAACTTTTCTATTCCTTCCTTTTCATCTTTTGCTGGTATGACTAAGTCATCCATGTAAACAGCTATAATGTCCTCTCTTATACACTCTCTGAAAATAGAATTAATGAATCTGCAGAACACTGCGAATTCGAAATACCGAAAGGTACGTATAAAAATTCGTATTGACCCGCATGTGTTACGAAAGCTGTGTATTTTCTTGACTGTGGTTCTACCGGTACATGGAAGAATCCATCCTTTAAATCTAAAGTCGTAAACACATTTGCTCCTTGCTGTCTATCTAGGATGTCGTCTAGGAAAATTATCACTAATAATCTTTTTATTCAACCGGCGATAATCGCATCCATCCATCTTTCTTACTAACTAATACTATTGGTGACGCGTAATTTGACATACTAGGTTGAATAATACCCTCTTCCAACCAATCGCAAATCTGTTAATCGACAGTGCATTGGTCTGCGTGAGAAATTCTTCTTGGCCGCTGGCTAATGGGGCACTTATCCTGTAGGACTATCTTCATTTCAATCGGACTAACCGCATCTCCACTTGGTACATACTCGTTTATCAAAGTAGTTATCGATACTAAATGACTTTTATTGAGGTGAGTTAAATTTACGTCTTCCTGTACTTCTGCGTTAACACACAAACTTCCGAATTGGTTTAAAAATTCTAAACTTCTTCCTTCCTCGTTTCCATCGTCTTTATGCGCACCAATATCTAAATCTTCGTGTAAAATGCTTTCAACTTTCTTCGGAACAAACTGGACTCCTTGCTTCCTAACGTTAATGTCAACATACTATAACACTGAGCTACCAATTATGGCCTGATATCTCATCGCTTTCTCGTCTACTACAAAAAATTCCAGCTTTAACTGAATTTGATCAATTTCAGCCTCAACAATGATGCTGCCTATTGTAGTAAGCTCACCACTGCCAATACCAAACATTCGAATCTTTCCTTCTTGTAGCTTCATACCTAACTCCATTTTATTTAATATATCGCGTCTAATTAAACACAAACTACATCCAAATTTTAAATTTATAAAAAAATAATTTTTGAAAAAATAAGTGTTATTTAGAATGGAAAATCTTCAAAATGTATTAATTGTATTTTTGTTAATTTTTAACAGCATTCTTCACAGATTAATGACGCAAGTGTGTGTTCAACTTCTGATGATGTAGGAGCTTCTGCTATTTCTGAATAATGCAAGTGGTGATGAAGAATCTTCAGAAGTAGCCAGACGAACAATATATGCTTAATTTTTTCATTATTTATTTATTTTCTTGTAAGATTTACCAATTTTTAATTTATTTAAAAATCACAGACACTTTGTTTTTTAAATTCAATCGCCGTTACAATTTGACGTTTTGTTTCGTGTAAGAAAAATTGTTTTTTTTTTACGTTTCCGTACTTTTGTGCATTTTTGTCTGTAGCAGAGAGTATTTTTTGTTTACTCTCAGTTTACCAAACTTTACCTAAAAAGTATGGGAACAGACCTATGGTAGTATAGTATTTATTAGAGTTGTGCAAATCGATTTAAACTTTAATCGAAATCGATTTTTAATCGACTTTTGGCTCAACTTGATCGAAAATCGACTTTTACTTTCGACTTTTAAAACTTTTTTAAAACTACCTGTTGAGTCAACAAGCTTTTTTGTTGGCTATTTGTTCGATTTAGAAAATTTAAGAAAAACACGGTTTTAAAATTCAATAAATTTATAATTAATAATAAGCAAGTAGTTTGATCGTGATGACGGTCGAAAGGCAACAGAACCGAATTGATTAATACAAAATGTAAGATCATTGTAAATTTAGTTAGCATTACAAAAACCGAACAATAACAAATATGATGATCAATTATGTACATGTATCAAATTATAGCACGGTAGTGTATATGTAAGCGAGTGAGGGCTTTTTTACACTTTATATTGGTGGGTGATATTGATGCGGCTCCAAACATTCTCCCCCCGTTGAAAGATTACTGCTTTCAAGGGCATCATTCAATGGTAACATGCACAGTTTGTTAACAGCTCTTTTGGTAGTGCCAGTGCTTGTGCGCAAGACAGCAACTCGTACAACTCCGTCGCTGCCGGGAATTACTTCTATGACCCTTGCCAATGGCCATTTTAGAGGCGGAAGATTCTCATCTTGTATTAGGACCATTGCACCGATGGGAAGGATTGGTACTCCTGAGCGCCACTTGGAGCGCTGTTGCAACAGTGTTAAATATTCTGCTCTCCACCTCTTCCAGAAGACCTGCTGCAAATACGTAACGCGCTGCCATCGAGCCGATTGATGTTTAATGACGTAATGTCAGGTTCAATAACAGCGGTGTATGGCGCACCAATTAGAAAGTGTGCTGGTGTAAGAACATCGAGGTCACTTGAATTTTCTGAAAGAGGAAACAGAGGACGATAATTGATTATTGCAGAAATGTGGCAAACTAATGTGCGCAGCTCATCAAAATTTAAAGGTGAACAACCAATTGACCGACTGAAGTGAAACTTGGCTAATTTAATAGAGGCCTCCTATTGGCCCCCAAAATGTGGAGATCTTGGTGGTATGAAATGCCAGTTGATGCTGTCATTCAGACATTGTTGATGAACAGCTTTTTGATGATCATTGCTTAAAAATAGGCGCTTTAATTCTGCAAGTTCGTTACGAGCGCCAACAAAGTTAGTCGCGTTGTCAGACCAAATTGTATTTGGTTTGACACGAGTATAAATAAATCGCTTTAAAGCTGCGAGAAATGCAGGTGTAGGTGTAGGCCTTGGTTGAAAAGCACACGAACAAACTGACATAGCATTTTACAGGAGGCTTGTTGCGCACTTCAGTTTTATAGTAAAACGGAACGCAATAATCAATGCCAGTAACCATAAAGGTTTGATTGGCTTGGACTCGCTCTGTTGGCAAATCTGCCATGATGTGCTCGATCAACCTAGGCCTGGCACGAAAACATATGACGCATTGGTTGACTATACGTGTGACCGTTTTCCTTCCACCAATAGGCCAATACTGCAGACGGATAGAAGCCAGAAGCGACTGTGGACCTGCGTGAAGAAATTTTATGTGAAAATGTCGAATAATTGAGTCTGTTAATGAATGTCGTTTAGGCAAAATTAAAGGCTGACGAGATTCAAAATCCAAGGAAGAATTTTTCAAGTGGCCACCAACACGAATTAGTCCAAATCCATCAAGAAACGGTGATAATGAAGCGATGTTACTGGAAGAACTGACGTTTTTCTTTGATTGTAAAGCTTTGTACTCTGTCCGCAAATTTGATCTTTGGGTGACATGAATCAACAAATAAGTGACTACAAATAGTTGTCACAAGCACAGATGTACAGTGCTTGTGAGAGGGTTTGATCTTATCTTTCTGATGAACTTATAAATGTAACTGAATATACGCTGCATTGTTGGAAATGAATTAATATGTTTACAGCTCAGAGAAAGATCAATTTGTGGAGTTGTTGTGGTAAAGGCTCTTTTTCGAACTTCCGGTAAGGAAAGTGTCGGCAAACAAGATTCAGGCCAATCGCTGCGACTTGTATACAAAAATGCTGGGCCATGCATCCAAAGCGATGACTGCTGCAGCTCACTTGGTGAAGCTCCTTTCGACAAAATGTCTGCCGGATTCATAGCTGTAGGAACATAGTGCCACTCCATTTCATAAGTCTGCTGCTGAATGCTGTTAACACGATTTGCTACGAAAACTTTGAACTTGGATGGTTCCTCTTTAACCAAGAGAGCACCACCGATGAATCCGACCAGCAATGATACTCACAGCTGAAAACACCCATTTTAGCAATCGAATTTACAAGCTGAGCCAAAAGTGCAGTTGCACACAACTCCAGCTTTGGCACTGACTGACTGAGACTTAGAGCACAGCAGGTTAACCTGTACTTTGTTGTTTTTGCAGGAACGAGCATATATACAGGCTCCATACGCGTCCAGACTTGCATCGCAAAAGGCATGTATTTCTAACGAGGCTTGAGGAAGCAAGGCGAAGCGAGGAAAAATAGAGTGCTGCACGGCACGCAATTCCCTACATAGGTTATCCCATGTTGATTGTAAACCTAGAGGCAAACTCTCATCCCATTCAAGTTTATCTCTCCATAAGTGTTGTAGAAATATTTTGGCTTTTGTTATGACTGGGCCTATGAGCCCAAGGGGATCGTAAAATCGAGCTATAGTTGATAGAACCGAACGTTTTGAACATTTGTTTGAAAGTTGTTGAGGAACGAAGGAAAATAGGAATTGATCCGTTGCCGGATCCCAAGATAGGACAAGGGCTTTAGTGATATCGCTACCATCATCAAACTTCAAAATTTCTCTCTTTCCGCAGAAGGAATCTCACGCAGCACGTTTTCGTTGTTTGTGCACCATTTTCTTAACTTGAAATTTCCTTTACCAAGTAATTCAGTTGTTTGACGCATTATCTCAAGAACTTCTTGTACAGAGTCACCTCCGGTTATCATGTCGTCGACATAAAAATCTCTTAACACGATTTGCGAACCAATAGGAAATAAATTGAATTCATCTTCAGCCAACTGGCGCATTGCGCGTATTGCTAGAAATGATGCGGACTTGGTGCCGTAAGTTACAGTGTCCAGCTTGAAAGTTCGGATTTCTTCTGAAGGTGAATCGCGCCATAAAATACACTGCAAATAGTTGTCCGGCGGAGATACTCGCACGCACCTGTACATTTTGCAAATGCCACCGGTAAGGGCAACAGGAAACAAACGATAACGAAGCAATATGTTAAAGAGTTTGGGCTGAATTGTGGGTCCATCAAACACCACTCTGAGTTTAGTTATTGAGCTATCCTCTTTAACGACACAGTGGTGTGGCAAATAATATCTACATGTACTTGATGCGCTTGTTGTTGTATGATCTAGAGGGGACATGTGATTTAGTTCACCACATTCTTTAATGAATGCAGAGTACTGAGTCTTTAGCTCTGGGCTACGCAACAGCTTAGGCTCTAAGTTTTGAAAGCGACGAAGAGCCTGCTGGTATGAATCACCAAGCAGTTCAGTACCTAACTTCATTGGTAGCCGCACAGAGTATTCGCCTGTGCTCAAACGACAGCAATTAGATTTAAAGTTTTCTTCACAATCAAGCTCTTCCTTTGTTGATAGGTTCTACACAGCTTTCTACTTCCCAAAATTTATGCACCAACTCATCGAGGCGATGAGCAGGTTCGACGACATTTTGTTTTTTGCTGCAAGTAACGAAAGACGATGGTTGTTTGGCCTTGTGGCCGCCGCCGGATACGATCCAGCCAAAACGAGTTTTTTGCAACAATGGCAATCCATAGCTAAGCCGAATTTGACCTACACAAAGTAGTTCGAAGAATAAGCTGGCACCTATGAGCAAGTCAATACGTTGTGATTTGTAAAACAGTGGATCAGCGAGTTTTATATTTAACGGTATGTTCCAATTACCAGCATCAACAGTGAAGCTTGGCTGATTATCAGTAATAGTTGAGGCAACTACGGCAGTGATGCTCGCTGAGTACTCAGAAACTTGTGACTGCAGGAGAATATTTACGATATAATCCTCAGTAGCGAAATCAGTTTCCCCTATTCCTGAAACAAGAGTTGTACATTTTGTTTTCTTCAACTGAAGTTGATTGACGAAACGAGATGTAACAAAATGAAGCTGCGAACCAGAGTCCAAAAGAGCACGGCACGGCACGAAGGAACCTGAAGAATTTTTGACAAAGAGTACTACCGTTGCTAGAAACACATCATCGTATGGAAGAGCATGCTTCTGCGTGGGTGACGATAGGGCAACGATATTTTGGGAAGGAGGAGCAGTTGGTGCCCTTGGAGGTGTATTGTTGAAATAAAGCAATGTGTGATGTTTCGCTTGACAATTTCTGCAATGGCCTGATTTGCATGCGTGCATCTGATGTCCCCTTTTTAGGCAATTTATGCAAAGATCGAGTTTTTTAGTTTCTTTTAGCCGTAAGACGGGGGCAAGATTTGCAAATTGAGGACAACTGTATATTATGTGATTAGAACTATTGCAAAATGCACAACAAATTGTAGTGGACTGAGATGCTACAAACGATTTTCTACTGTGGTTAATGTTTTTATTGTTTTTCCCCACCTGAACGCTTGGGGATTTAGTTACCATCGCATGTTCCACATTTTCCAAAGTTTGGCAACGTTTTTCTAAAAATGACGATAGCACATCCCACGATGGCATAGAATTAAGCGGTGCAGTTTCTTCCCATTTCCTTTGCGTTGCGGCGTCAAGTTTCTGCAGCAAAATTTGTATGATGACACTATCACCTATCTGTTCCTTCGAAGCCATAGTTTGCAATGCGCGCATATGAGAGTTAACCTGATCACTGAGTTCACGCAACTTCTCAGCCTGGAAAATAAGACGCTTATTATCAAATCTTTTTTTAATAATTCTAAAGCAATATGGTAATTTGATTCGTTGATTTCCAGTGATCGAATAGTATCTAGCGCTGCGTCCTTTAGACACGATCGTAAGTGCTGGAATCGTTCAATGTTGGTTAACTCGGTCTCATTGTCGACGATTGTAGTGAACATGGAAAAGAAGTCGGTCCACTCGGTGTAAGCGCCAGCAAATGTGGGCAGTTGCAGCTCCGGCAAACGCGATTTCTGGTTTCAGATTTGCGTTTAAAAAACTCTACACGATTTTCAGGCATTGCATCGTTTTCTTGCGACATGTTTTATTGTATAAAAAAAGACTGTACTGTTTTAATTAAGAATGACGTAACTGTCTCGATACCGATACTGAAATTATGTATGCTCTTTTTTATATAGATTACAATAACGCGAGCAACAGTAGTTCTTAAACCGGCATATTATTATATACTTCGAGTAACGGACACGCGATCAGCAACCAACCGGGTTGTAGTTATGTCGAGATGATAATGTATGACCTTGCAAATAAAAAATGGCCTGAGCACTGTACTTTATCGAATTTCAATTTTTTTATGAATTTAGCGAAAACGAAATTATTACAATTTCCCGAAATTGTCCAGAAAATTAGTGATTTTTGCGGAAATCACGTCGGGGTCACCAAATGTTGAGTCAACAAGCTTTTTTGTTGGCTATTTGTTCGATTTAGAAAATTTAAGAAAAACACGGTTTTAAAATTCAATAAATTTATAATTAATAATAAGCAAGTAGTTTGATCGTGATGACCGTCGAAAGGCAACAGAACCGAATTGATTAATACAAAATGTAAGATCATTGTAAATTTAGTTAGCATTAAAAAAACCGAACAATAACAAATATGATGATCAATTATGTACATGTATCAAATTATAGCACGCTAGTGTATATGTAAGCGAGTGAGGGCTTCTTCACACTTTATATTGATGGGGATATTGATGCGGCTCCAAACACTACCAATTCAGTTCTCACATTTCTTTTAAATTTTACAACATTTTTTCGACAGTGGATTTGTAGTACATGCATTTTATTTCAAAATTATTAAACTTCACACATACATATGCTATCCCATTATATATAATACCGCCTGAATAAGTAAGAAGACGATGAACGGAACAGGTTATATTGTAACCCCTAAAATAATAATATAGATATTAGCTTGCCTACGAGATATATGAAATGTGCAAAGCTCGATTTTTTCGTGCTCCTAGTGGATTTTCTGAAAGATTATATGAAAAAAATAAGATTTAGAAAAAAAATATAGAGGTCTCTACATAGTGGGAAACCGCCAGTCGTTTTTGAACCAAAGGCTTAAAAATAAGCCTTTTCAAAGTAAATAGTTTTAATCGTTGATAACTTCTCAAATTTTTAATTTTGAGTAATTCTTGCGAACACAATTTGTTTTAGGATAACTAGGACAATATTTTGTTCTTAGAAAGTTTTGATCTTCGAGAGAAATTTAACCATGTTTTGATCTAAAAGCTGTCAATTTTGTACGCAATTTCCATGGGAAAAATTCTTAAAAGGTTTTTGATGTGTAAACATTTTTGCTCAAGATATGGGCAAAATTTTAAATGTGTAAAATGTAAGAATAACTGTATCGTAAGATGTAAGATAACTGTAACGACCAGTTCCCCTCTCGCTCGCACTACTGCGCGGCATGACTGTGCTACTCTAAACAACAAAGAGAAGAGAGGGAGAAAATAAAATACGAACGGAGTTTGTTTGCTTATATTTCGATCAATTTACTCACACATATATGTACATACGAAAAAAAAATATGTATGTACATTTATTCGTGGCAGAATTATGGTATTTGATGGTGTTAAACGTATGGAGATCGACTATACCATATAAGCAGAGAAGTCGCCGTAGCAAACACAGGCGTTTGATAGGTTTTGTATTCGATTAGTTAGATTGGATTAAAATTAAATATTTTTTAAAATATAAAAACAATACAAAATGATAAGTATTAAGGAATCTAGGTTTCAATAAATGTATAAACAAAATGTAGTGATAATGATAGCAAACCACGGCATTATAAAAATTTTGCTTTGAGCATTAACCTTGGAAAGGCAACACTTGTTCATCTATGTAAATAGTAAATATGTTAAATAGAAAAAATCAAACTTGTTTATTGTAAAATCACTTATTTACTTAAAAAAAATTCATTGTTTCTTATTTTTATTAAATGCAGTTAAGGCAAAATTCTTTGCGGTGCTTTTAAAAAGACTGGTCACCCCTGTTGCCTTTCTAAAGTTAAATACGGGAAACACTTATCGTCGCCTGAGAATTGATTTGGCGTATGTGTGCACAAATTCATACACCTATACGCCAAATCAATTCTCAGGCAACGTTATGTAAAATTTTCACATCTAATAAAATTTCAAATCGACAGGAAGAAAAACTTAAAGTGCGGAAAAAAAGATGCAATTACAGCTGCGTATATGCGAACATATCGGGCTCGATGCAGTGAGTAAAAGAAAAATAATGCAAATATGATTAGGTGCAATTGCAAAATATTTCTGCGATATGGAATAAAAATCTGCATTTGCAATGATGCAAGACCATTTGCAACTTATAGTGAATTGGGCTAATATATATATAAGAGAAAATGATATCCAATAAATTTTTAAGTTTATAAAAGAATTGTTTTAGTTTGAATTATTTACCTAGCATATAGATTATACATCAAATCCCTATATATGGCTATACATACATATGTGAGCTTATGTATATGGCATTCAGTTGGCTTAACTGTTTACACATCAAATATCTTGCGTACCTTGCACACATTCATTGTTTTTTTTTTCAATTTTTTAGAGGTGGTATTTTCTATTTAAAACTTTTATATTATAGAGGACTAGCTGGGCTTCGCCCAGCTTCGTTGGGCGGACCTGGCAAAGTAGGGGTAATGCAAAAATTACAACAACTAAAACTTTTGTAAAAGTTATATCTATATGAGCGTGCCAGTCTCCGATCAAAATCGAATCATTGCACTAATCATTCATATCATTTACATGAGTAGTTCCACTTCCACGTGTTTAATGATGTCAACATTCTACTCAGTTATTGCTATCAACATCCCATTTTAACATACAAACCTTCACCATCTTTCTTACTATGGCTCTATAATAACTATCAACATACATTCTTTACAATTAAATTTTGATTGCTTGCCTTATTATGGTTCCCCATATCGCTGCCTTAATTTGTTAAAGCTATAACACGCTTTTTCAAATTTTACAGGAGAAGCAAAAAAAAATTTTGTATTTGGAGTACTATTTCGAGAATTTGTAATTTAAACTAAAAGAAAAGATTGCAAGTTTTCAGTGTAGGTTTCTAAAATTTTCGGTACAAGGCACATTTTTTATCATAATCCATTGAAAACTCTATACTGAAAAACTGATGTTAGAGCTTTAGCAAAATAAGGCAGAGATATATATATACCTTTTGAAGCATTTCCTTTGTATGCCAAAACACTTCCACATTCTGCCCAACAATTACTACTAACCCTCGGCCTTCACACACAAACTGCCAGTGTGTTCTTTGCAATGGTTTCTCAGGTATACAGTTTCAAACATTTTCTTTGCATGGGAGGTGTCACGCATATTTTATTTATTAAATTAAATTTTTTTTCTGGCATTTTCCATTGGCAATCAATGCTCTCCTACCATAAATAATTTAGGAAATATACCGTATAAAACCGAGGTGTAGCAGTCACTAACTCAAGTCTACCCATACTTTACCCACCCAATTCCTTTGACAAATCATATTATCATTCCAAATCTTAGTACTGAACTAAAAATAGTTTCTAAGAAATATATATAAAAGCATTAGAGTTGAACGGAAAAGGCCACGCCTATCCATATTTTTTCATAGAATACCATTGACAAATAACGTTTTTTAGAGACGTGCCACAAATGAATACTGAGATATTCCATGGCTAAAACTCAGATTATATAGAAGATGCCATGTCCCCTTTTTTCAATTTCACAGACCTTTTTCCTGCAGCGTTACATTGCCAATTAACATCCTTGTACTAAATCTCTGGTTGTGGAAATATACCCAAAAATCAAGTTACAGTTTTATATAATAGTATAAAAAAAATTAATTACTTGTATAAAAAAAGAATCACTTGGTGGGTGTTCACCTGTAGTGGGATTCGAACTCATGACACAAAAAAAACTTGCAATATTTTTGAACAATCACAGCTTTAATCTCCTTTTTAACTCACTAAGCCACAAACCTACACAAAATCACGTGATCACATTAGTAATATATAATAATTCTTTTTGTGTGTTTGCATGTTTTATATTCACCTTTGTCGGTATTTGTTTTTTGTTGTATATTTATTTTTTTCCACCACACCAAAAAAAAAAAAATATATATATATTGAAAATAAAAAAAATTATTTGATCCACCCCAAGTGGGACTCGAACTCACTATTATACAATTCCTTCCTATATCCACTACCTTACCCTTCCTTCTAACCAGCTCATCCACATACCACTATGGAAATATTGTGATCAAATTAGTGATATGTAGTTACATTCATGCAAATGAAAAAGAATTTCAAACGCAAAGCTCATACGCATTCTTTGTGTTTGTGTGGTGGAAATCACAGGAAGCGATTTAGAGGAGAAATAAAAAGAAATGAAATAAAAATCATTGTTATTAGTTCTAGGAAAAACATAAATATTTACAATAGCAAACGATAAGATCTATAATCTTACAATACATAATTTTTGTGTACCTCTTATAGTTTAAGCAGCATTTTGCATTAAGTAGCTAAATTTTATAAAAATCTGACTTTGGTACAAATAATGGTCTATATTAAAGAAACTACTTGAAATTAACTTAAAATAAATATCGACTTAACTCGACAAATGTCCAAAGCAATTACATACTAAATTTCGTGACAATCCGTTGCGAAATATGGAAACCTATTAGGACTAAACATTTAACAGCCTCTATTTTATATATATAGAAGATAAAAGATAGATTAAATGTGAATGGATTTAAAAAAAAGTTTTTTAAAATTTTTTAATTTTTCGAAAAATAGGCCGTCTCAAAGTTTAAAAAAAATCGATTGTTTGAATTTTTTCTGAATTTTGAGTTTTTTATAGGTAGACGAATCTTTATACAGTAGAATCGCGATAATTCTTACCCCGTTAATTCAAATTCTCAATAATTTACAACAAACTATTTTTGTCCCTATATCATATTTTTTTTCAGTACAAGGTCTGTTTAACCTCTTATAAATCGTAATTGATTACACAGTGTAACAAAAATTTTGTGCGCAAGATTTTCAAACGATTTTATAGTAATTTAGGGTGATCACGACTGCGTACTCAGTTTTTTCCATCACATTTAGTTCTCCCACAATATGGACCTGACAATATGGACAAATCTTCCAACTGTGGATTTGTAGTACATGCATGTCCAGCTTTAGGTACTAGTAATTTTTGACATTTTATTTCAAAATTAATAGTTCTAAAATCGTTTTCTCCTTCTTCAACCTGCTGTGTATTATTATACTTCACATATCCATAAGCTATCCCATATTGGTGAAATGGTGAAGGTGAAAGTCCAAATAATAAAAAAAAAACTGACTTACACCACTTTTGCACTCAACGGCTCAAATGTCAAATAATACCACCGGAATATATAAAAAACGTTGAACAGAACAGGAAAGGGGGAGGAGTCGGGGATTGTGACCCCTAAAATCTCGCCCCTAAGATCTCCTGCGAGATTTTAGGTAACCGATTTTTTCTGTTTTCGCTAAAGTTAAAATGATCAAGTAAATATATCACCAGATTTTAGCTTTCTATATTTGTAAAGTTTCAGAAAAATATCTCTTTTCTACAACTGTATGCAAAAAAAAACGTAGTGGTGTGTCTAAATATATAAACAAATGGCTGATTGCACTAAGGTCATATAAACTGTATGCCATTTAAAACAAACTATTTACTTTAACTTACTTATTTTATATTCCATTCTAATATCGTTCAAATTTTAAAAGAATCGGATATTGAAACAATAAACTAATTAAGAGTATAACTCGTAAAAACCAAAACACACAACCCAAATTAAACCGGATAATACACGATAAAAAATGAATAAAATCGAAATAAAAACCAAGCAAAATTTTCAAGCAATATGCATTAATGATTTACAAAAGCGTTTCATATCTTCAGTATACTTAAATATAAGATCACTAAAAAAAAATTTTTTTCCATTTCTTGTATCAATAAATAAATTAATCAACGAAATTGATGTTATTATTCTTGTAGAGACAAATATTGCAGATTATGAAACTAGTCTCTTTTCCATTAGAGGTTACAATGCAGAATACATCAACAGAGAAAATATCAGAGGAGGAGGTATTGCGGTATATGTAAGAGAAAGTTTAACATGTAATTATGAAATACCAAATCCACGCTCTTTTGAAACTATGAAAATAAACATAAAATCAAAAAAAAGTGAAGTAAGTATACTCGCGATATATCGTCCACCAAAAACAAATATAGTCGAGTTTACGAGTGAGTTAGAGGAAATTTTATTGCAAACAGAGAGAAAGATAAATCTCTTGATTGTGGGTGATATGAATATTGACTTATTCACCACATCCAACAACAAAACGCAATATCTTGACATGCTCTCTTCACAAGGCATACAAAATTCTAATTACTTTGAAAGTACGAGAGTGGACATTGCTCGTAATACAAAAACAAACATCGATCACCTACTTATCAAATGTAACGACAGCGACGTATGCCTCTCTATTATCAATAGTGACATATCTGATCACTATGCTCTTCTATGCAAAATTGACAACAACAACCGCAGCTCAGGTAGCAACAATACGAACAGCAAAATAAAGCAATTAGAAACGCATAAACAACAACGAATGAATGAGTGTAAGGTGAACACTCTCATTATGAACACAAATTGGTATGACGTGATAAATTCAGGCAATGTTGATGAAATCTATGCAAAAATACAATTGATATTTAAAAATATATATAGTATGTCAAAATTCGATGTAAAAAAACAAAAGAGAAAACAAAATCCATGGATGAAACAAGAGCTCGTTGAGTACTGCAGAATGCAGAAATGATGTTAAGAAAACATGGCAAATGGTAAATGAAATTTTAGGTAAAACAAAAACAAATCTTGATGAAACTTTAATGAAGAATTTTAAGTCTGATAGCGCGTTATGTACGGCAAATAAATTTGCAAGTAGTTTCAAAGATAACGTAAATAATATTTTACATGAGTGCGATGTTATTACAATGAAATTAAACCATATTAATGTACAAAATTCATTATTTTTAGAAGAAACCACTCAGTTAGAAGTAGCTAACATACTAAAAAGCCTTAAAATAAATAAAAGCCCTGGATGCGATGATATTAGGCCGAAAGATTTGAGAAACCATGCCGATTTGATGGCACCAGTCTTAACAAACTTCATTAACAAGAGTTTAGATGAAGCAAAAATTCCAGAAGCACTTAAAGTTTCAATTGTAAGGCCAATATATAAAAGTGGGAAGAAATTTGATTGCAATAATTACAGACCAATATCAATTTTGCCAGTAATTGAAAAGGTGCTGGAAGAAATCGTGTACCGTTGACTAAATAGTTTTATAACAAAAGCTGGTATAATAAGTTCAAATCAATATGGGTTTCAGAAAGGCAAAAATATTAACAATCTCCTAGGGAATTTTTCAAGTACTTTGAATGCAAATATAAGTAAAAACTATCATAGTCTTGTACTGTTTGTTGATTTCAGCAAAGCTTTCGATACGCTGACACACAAACATCTGTTAATTGCATTGGAAAATGCAGATGTACGTGGTTCAACACTGAAATGGTTTGAAAACTATCTTAGCCTAAGAAGTTACAAAGTTAGAGTAATGAGAAGCGTAAGTGATGAAATCAAGGTGACACATGGAGTACCTCAGGGGTCTAAATTAGGACCAATTTTGTATATAATATACGCAAATGGTTTGCTTATGCAGCTAAAGAAGAGCCAGTGTTTCGCATATGCAGATGATACAGCAATAATTGTAACGCACAAAAACCTAGAAAATGCAACAAAATATATGCAGCATGAGCTTGATGTTGTTTCAAAGTGGTCACACGATAATGGGCTTATCATAAATGCAACAAAAACAAAATTATTACATGTCAGACCTCCACATATAAAATACTCTGGCATACATATAAAATTTCATGACGTAAGCTGCCTTCACAAACACAAAATAAATAAGATTGACTTCAATGACAAATGTGCCACTAAAATTGAATTGGTTGATGAATATAAGTACCTAGAAGTCGTTGTCGATAAGAATTTAAAATGGAAAAAACATGTCGAATGTGTTAAAAAAAAACTGAGAAAGGCATCGTGTATGCTACATCACCTGAGCTACTCTACTAACAACAAGGTGCTGAGACAAGCCTACATGGCTTTAGGTGAGTCACAAATTCGACACGGAATAACTGCATGGGGAACATCTCACCATTGCCAGGCATTACAAAAGAGTCAAAATCAGTTACTGAAAATTCTAAGAAAAAAATCAATATAAACAGTAGCGAAATACATATATGTAAGCGTTTACAATTACTCACTGTACCAGAAATTTTCAAATCAACAATGGTAAACGAATTTTACGATGACATGAATTATCGAATACAGATTGATCATAATCACAATACTCGACGTAAAGTGGAAGGGCGCTTTAAAGTGGCAAAGTTCTACAACAACTACGGTAAATATACGCTACCTGTCCTTATACCAACACTTCTCAATGAGCTTCCAACAAACATGCTACATATACGAAATATCTTCCGAAGAAAAAATGAGATAAAAAGAGCTTACTTACATATGTAAATAATACAATAGTATATGTTAAAAATTTTATATCTAAAACTTACTCTAAGTTCATGAATTTTTCTTTTTGTTTACCAACACATACACATACCAAATAATGATAAAATTACTTTTTCTGCAGACAAGCCACTTTGGCTTCGCGGAATTCTTTATTTTCTATATGTTTTTACTAATAATATTGTTATATATTATGTGTATTATTAATGAATGAAATACGATAAATAAATAAATAAATAAATAAAAAAAATAAAAATTAAAAAAAGGATATATATTGTAAATAAATACATATACATAAATAATTCATATCAAAATTCTTTTGTTTCGATTTGTTTTTTTATTCCATGCAACGAAAATTCGAAAAAAATCGATTGATCGATTTTCATGAGCTTAAAAAGTTGATTAATCGACTTTGAATTTCTGATCAATTCAAAAGTCGAAAATCGATTTTTCTTTCCAGTTGCACTTCCCTATACTACATAACGCTACCTCTATTCTTCAACCACGTAATTTTTTGATTTTCCAGAAATGGGTCGACATTTTTATCATAATTTTTCCGAAATAAAAAGTAAAGCATCTATATCTTTTCAAAAAGGTAATTAAATTATCTTTAATTTAAGAGTTTATTTGATTCTCTATTTTATTTCAGTCGAAAGTTATAGAGATTCGAAGTTGAAATTCTTTTTCGAATTACCTATTCTTTGGTCTCTATTACGTGCTGAAAACGAAATATCCCATTGCTGAATTTTATATGAATCGATAGCGTGAACTCTTGCGCAAAATGTAAGTGCTTAGTTTGGGAGTTAGAAACAAAAAACAAGGATTTCATTAATTTTCATGCATAACATTGCTTTTAATTAAACAGAGAATTGAGTAGTTTTTACATTTTGTCTGTTATTGGTTTTTGGGATTGGCGTCTCTAATGATCATTCAACAATAATTGGCTGCATTTCCTCATTTCATAAACCTTGATACCGAAATTCCATTGATTTTTGGTCTTGGTGAAAGCGTTCACACTGTTCATCACTCACTTCACTCAAATTTGGTGGAAAAAAGTTTAGATGAAAATGAAGGAAATGCATCTTCAACGACATATTAGCACCAATATCTTCGAAATTGTTAAACAATGTATTTACAATGCTCTCAAAGTTTTTTATGTATCGATAGCGTAAATTCTTGCGCAAAATTTAAGTACTCAACCATACTTTTATTAACTGTATCAGATTATATTTTTTTGCAAAAAATATCATTTGCCATATTTGTCATAGTTCTGTTGTAATCAATGACAGTTTTTTACATTGTGCGAGTAAATTTTGAAAATAAAAGAAAAAAAAATGTCCACTAGAAGTAAAGTGAATTGCGTTAATGGTGTAAGTAGATTTCATTATTGGCTCCCAATCCAGATCGATCACGGATATTACTAGAAGTGCGTACCACAAGTATTTTGGTATTCCAATTAAAAATGAAGATAAATGGTGGACACCATTCGTTAAAAATTTTCTCGGAAACTCAAGAGCCAATAACTATGAGAGCATTGTAAAAAAATTGCTTAACGATTTCGAAGGTGATGGTGCTAATATGTCATTGAAGCTGCATTTCCTCCATTCTCATCTAAACTTTTTTCCACCAAACTTGGGTGAAGTGAGTGATGAACAGGGTGAACGGTTCCACCAAGACTAAAATCAATGGAATTTCGTTATCAAGGGTTATGGAATGAGGAAATGCTAGCCGATTATTGTTGGATGACCATTAGAGACATTAATCCTAAAACACAGAACAGGCAAAGTGTCAACACAACTAAATTCTTTATTTAATTAAAAGTAATGCTATGAATTAAAATTAATGAAATCGTTGTTTTTTGTTTCTAGCTTAAATTTTGCGCAGGAGTTCACGCTATCGATTCATATAAAATTCAGCAATGGGATATTTCGTTTTCAGCACGAAATAAAGACCAAAAAATTGAAAATTCGAAAAAAAGGTTTTTTTTTGGTCAGAATTTCAACTTCGAATCTCTATAACTTTTGACTGAAATGGAATATAGAATCAAATAAACTCTTAAATTTAAGATAATTTATATGCCTTTTTGGAAAGATATAGATGCTTTCCTTTTGATTTCGAAAAAATGGTAATTTTTATGAAAATGTCGACCCATGTCTGGGAAATCAAAAAAATGCCTATATGTCAAAAACCTGAGTTGCTACAAAACTGATGGCAGATTCGGATTCAGCGGACAAAAAGACATTATGAACCATCAAATTTGGAGATGGGTATTGTAATTTTTTTCATTTTGGTGTATAGTGTAATTCATTAACCCTGGAAGGACATGCTTCGTCGAATCGACGACTCATGTTTACGTTTTACAATTTTTCTTTCTAAGTAAGTGTTGGTAAACATTTAATTTATAAATAAATGTAATAGTAAATAGTTTCTATTTCTCTATTCTATATAGTAAATTAACCAATGGGATTCAATCAACTTTCAAAGTTATAAGTGTATAGATCATGTGTATAACCACTTTGAATAATGCCGTCGTCGTTTCGACAAAGCATGACCTTTACGTATAAAAAATATGCATGTACTTCCAAGGTTAATAGCTTTCTCTTCTAGAAATCTTAGTAGGTCAACTTTTTCGCTTTTTTCAGCATTTTGGAAAAATATTGCTTGTTTATATCAATTACTGCGTTCGTCCATGGCTCAATAATTAGTTTATAGCAGCCCTACAAAAAGAAAATCGACCGTATATTTTGTTTGCTACCAATAATCGATGTACAAAATGATTTACACGTTGGTCACATGGTGCCTTCATTAAAACGAAGTTTTCCGCGCTTTAATGAAGACCCCTATTGTAATAAAAAAACAAATTTTGTGTCTGCAAGCACTCACAGTAGAAGTGAAACTATGTTGTTTAATAGAAAATGGTTAGAAAACATTTATACAACATTCTGAGGAAGTTTTTGCAGTCCTATTCTATTTTGTTGTTGCTTTTCATCGGTTGATACTCTATACTCTTATCGGCACAAAGACGACTTAGTATACGTATATAACAACATGAAAGGAAAGTTCAGTTATATGCAATCAAGCCGAGACTTCTATATCGACTCTCTCACTAAAGCTTGATTGTATGTAGCCGTATGTACTGGTTTTGTTACACCCAGAGAAATACTTACCTAATTTGAAGAAAAACGGCTATCAAATTGAGGAAAAATGGGAATGATTTGGCGCCATAGAAACGGTTTCCTCATTTAGATATACAAAATTTCTTTGAATTGAGGAAATATTTTTTCTTTATTTTAGAGAAAATTTTCTTTGAAAGAAGGAAGTTTTCTATAAATTAAAGAAATATGTCTTCAATTTGTAGAAATTGTATTTTTCAAATGAATAATATTTTATTTCAATATGAGAAACTGTATATAATTTAGGTAAAATTTTCCTCAATTTGAGGAATAATTTTCCATAAATTGAAGTCAATTTACTACCTTTTTAGAAAAAAAAATGCTCAATTTATGGAATATTTTCTACAATGTTGTTTTAATTAAAAGGCATAGAAATCATATTTTTTTACTTGTATTCATTTCTTATTTTATTTTTAATAAGTATTATGGTTTACATGCATACGTATTTTTACATACACTACAGGCGTCGTCGCCTTGAAATGATCAAAATGATCTTCAAAAAATTATAAATTGAAGTTTATTGAAATTTATTTCTTTCGAATATATTTTTTTTTTTTTTTCACAAATTATATCAACAGCCACAAACACAACCGCTTCGCTTGAAATAAAGACGCCGACTAAAAAATTCAAAAGAAAAACAAAGCGTTCGCGATTGTTTACTAAGGCCAAAAGAGTAAAGCTAGTTTTTTGTGTATACCAAAATTTTGTATGGAGAACATTTTTGGTATATTCGTCTCTTTCTTACATTTTCTATGCACAAAGAATATGTGAGTTTAATGGTGCCACCTTATTTTATTCTAAATAAGGTAATTGGTCCCTTTATGGTACTAAATTTTGGAAGAAACAGGTTTATGGAAACGTCCTTTGTTCCATGCACATTTGTGTTAACAATAGACAAAGTAATTCGTAAAAGCTATTGAGTTAAAATTGTATGCAGCGACGCGTTGTAAGGACTAAGTTTTAGAAAAAATGATATATGTAGATTAGATGGCTTATTTTGCTAAAGTATTTCCGATCTTAATTGTGACAGCAGAAAATGAAAATAGGGTGTTAAAAACCAATTAAAATGAAAAAATTTTAAATTTGTGAAAACTGGATGCGCTACTCCGAAAACCGTACCCAGTTTTTTGATACAACTGAGCCCTAAGCCACCCCTAGCGCCTAAAGTAACCATTTAGCACTTTTTTTTACGAATTTTTAAATCCACCCGTTAGGATTTTGAATAAAGCGGTAATTTTTTAAAAATTAAAGTAAGTACGATTATAGGTAATTCAATTTAGTTTATTTAAAAAAAAATTTTTCAAATCGAGTTATATTTGAACTATTAAATTAACTTTTAGTGAACCCATGTCGAGTACAATCAAGTTCATCTTTGACAAATGTCGCCAAAAAATTGCAAAAACAAAGCAGACGTTGAAAAAATTGCATTAAATTAATGAAACTTACCAATTAAGAAGTAACTACTAACTTTTAAAATGTTCTCCATACTTAAGCGCTTTCGTCAGGTGTCCCCGTATAACACGATTGATAGGTTCCAAAAAAGCATCGTGTTGTGCGAATTCATGTTATACGGAACAAGGAACCAGTATAAAAAGCGGAGTTAGGCTCCAAGAATTTAGAATTTAGAAATCGTACAAAAATAGGGTTATGTAGTACAAGTAGTACAAAAATAGGGTTATGTTCCAAGAGTTTAAAAACAACTTTTTGGGATTAGTGTCGTTCGAGCTGTCACATGCAGGCCATTCATTTGCTTTATGTATATTTTAACTTTTTGTACGGTTTGATACATTTTCTCTCTTTTATTAATAAATTAAAGTTTTTAATTTTGATTGTAAAAGCAAAAAAACAGAAAGTAAGTATATTGATTTTATATAAAAAAATTTTAATAATAAGCACTTAACAGATAATTTATTGGAAGATTTAAAGAAAACATTTGAATTTAACAAGCAAAAATAACAATAAAACTAGAACACAGAGTGAACTGGAATTTGATAAATTTAGCAAATAAAAATTAGAGTTGTAGTTAAATAGCTTATTAACAAATTTAAAAAGCGATTTGAATTTCCAAATTATTTTCACTAATCATGTTATACCAGGGATTCAGCTATTTGCAAATCGTGTTGGAAGGAAATCGTGCTATAGTGTCATCGTGTTATATGGGGATTTCTGCTATCAACAAATCGTGTTAGAGCGAAATCGTGCTCTACAAATGCCGTGTTGTACGTGGGAAACCTGTACATATAATACTGTAATTGACAGACGAAAATAAAGAATACAAATTTCCACGATAAGACAATTTTTTCAACTCCTGCCTTGTTTTTTCGTGCAATTTTTTGATGACATTTGTCAAAGGTGAACTTGATTGTACTCGACTTAGGTTTATTAAAAGTTAATTTACTAGTTCAAATATAACTCTATTTGGAAAATTTTTATGTTTTAAAAAAACTAAATTGAATTACCTACAATGCTTTAATTTCAACGACATATTAGCACCAATATCTTCTAAATCGTTAAACAATGTATTTACAATGCTCTCAAAGTTTTTTATGTATCGATAGCGTAAATTCTTGCGCAAAATTTAAGTACTCAACCATACTTTTATTAACTGTATCAGATTATATTTTTTTGCAAAAAATATCATTTGCCATATTTGTCATAGTTCTGTTGTAATCAATGACAGTTTTTTACATTGTGCGAGTAAATTTTGAAAATAAAAAAAAAAAAAATGTCCACTAGAAGTAAAGTGAATTGCGTTAATGGTGTAAGTAGATTTCATTATTGGCTCCCAATCCAGATCGATCACGGATATTACTAGAAGTGCGTACCACAAGTATTTTGGTATTCCAATTAAAAATGAAGATAAATGGTGGACACCATTCGTTAAAAATTTTCTCGGAAACTCAAGAGCCAATAACTATGAGAGCATTGTAAAAAAATTGCTTAACGATTTCGAAGGTGATGGTGCTAATATGTCATTGAAGCTGCATTTCCTCCATTCTCATCTAAACTTTTTTCCACCAAACTTGGGTGAAGTGAGTGATGAACAGGGTGAACGGTTCCACCAAGACTAAAATCAATGGAATTTCGTTATCAAGGGTTATGGAATGAGGAAATGCTAGCCGATTATTGTTGGATGACCATTAGAGACATTAATCCTAAAACACAGAACAGGCAAAGTGTCAACACAACTGAATTCTTTATTTAATTAAAAGTAATGCTATGAATTAAAATTAATGAAATCGTTGTTTTTTGTTTCTAGCTTAAATTTTGCGCAGGAGTTCACGCTATCGATTCATATAAAATTCAGCAATGGGATATTTCGTTTTCAGCACGAAATAAAGACCAAAAAATTGAAAATTCGAAAAAAAGGTTTTTTTTTGGTCAGAATTTCAACTTCGAATCTCTATAACTTTTGACTGAAATGGAATATAGAATCAAATAAACTCTTAAATTTAAGATAATTTATATGCCTTTTTGGAAAGATATAGATGCTTTCCTTTTGATTTCGAAAAAATGGTAATTTTTATGAAAATGTCGACCCATGTCTGGGAAATCAAAAAAATGCCTATATGTCAAAAACCTGAGTTGCTACAAAACTGATGGCAGATTCGGATTCAGCGGACAAAAAGACATTATGAACCATCAAATTTGGAGATGGGTATTGTAATTTTTTTCATTTTGGTGTATAGTGTAATTCATTAACCCTGGAAGGACATGCTTCGTCGAATCGACGACTCATGTTTACGTTTTACAATTTTTCTTTCTAAGTAAGTGTTGGTAAACATTTAATTTATAAATAAATGTAATAGTAAATAGTTTCTATTTCTCTATTCTATATAGTAAATTAACCAATGGGATTCAATCAACTTTCAAAGTTATAAGTGTATAGATCATGTGTATAACCACTTTGAATAATGCCGTCGTCGTTTCGACAAAGCATGACCTTTACGTATAAAAAATATGCATGTACTTCCAAGGTTAATAGCTTTCTCTTCTAGAAATCTTAGTAGGTCAACTTTTTCGCTTTTTTCAGCATTTTGGAAAAATATTGCTTGTTTATATCAATTACTGCGTTCGTCCATGGCTCAATAATTAGTTTATAGCAGCCCTACAAAAAGAAAATCGACCGTATATTTTGTTTGCTACCAATAATCGATGTACAAAATGATTTACACGTTGGTCACATGGTGCCTTCATTAAAACGAAGTTTTCCGCGCTTTAATGAAGACCCCTATTGTAATAAAAAAACAAATTTTGTGTCTGCAAGCACTCACAGTAGAAGTGAAACTATGTTGTTTAATAGAAAATGGTTAGAAAACATTTATACAACATTCTGAGGAAGTTTTTGCAGTCCTCTTCTATTTTGTTGTTGCTTTTCATCGGTTGATACTCTATACTCTTATCGGCACAAAGACGACTTAGTATACGTATATAACAACATGAAAGGAAAGTTCAGTTATATGCAATCAAGCCGAGACTTCTATATCGACTCTCTCACTAAAGCTTGATTGTATGTAGCCGTATGTACTGGTTTTGTTACACCCAGAGAAATACTTACCTAATTTGAAGAAAAACGGCTATCAAATTGAGGAAAAATGGGAATGATTTGGCGCCATAGAAACGGTTTCCTCATTTAGATATACAAAATTTCTTTGAATTGAGGAAATATTTTTTCTTTATTTTAGAGAAAATTTTCTTTGAAAGAAGGAAGTTTTCTATAAATTAAAGAAATATGTCTTCAATTTGTAGAAATTGTATTTTTCAAATGAATAATATTTTATTTCAATATGAGAAACTGTATATAATTTAGGTAAAATTTTCCTCAATTTGAGGAATAATTTTCCATAAATTGAAGTCAATTTACTACCTTTTTAGAAAAAAAAATGCTCAATTTATGGAATATTTTCTACAATGTTGTTTTAATTAAAAGGCATAGAAATCATATTTTTTTACTTGTATTCATTTCTTATTTTATTTTTAATAAGTATTATGGTTTACATGCATACGTATTTTTACATACACTACAGGCGTCGTCGCCTTGAAATGATCAAAATGATCTTCAAAAAATTATAAATTGAAGTTTATTGAAATTTATTTCTTTCGAATATATTTTTTTTTTTTTTTCACAAATTATATCAACAGCCACAAACACAACCGCTTCGCTTGAAATAAAGACGCCGACTAAAAAATTCAAAAGAAAAACAAAGCGTTCGCGATTGTTTACTAAGGCCAAAAGAGTAAAGCTAGTTTTTTGTGTATACCAAAATTTTGTATGGAGAACATTTTTGGTATATTCGTCTCTTTCTTACATTTTCTATGCACAAAGAATATGTGAGTTTAATGGTGCCACCTTATTTTATTCTAAATAAGGTAATTGGTCCCTTTATGGTATTTTGATACTTTTGTTTCGTAGCCAAATGGTGCTTGAATTTTTATATGCAGATGCGACTAAATTTTGGAAGAAACAGGTTTATGGAAACGTCCTTTGTTCCATGCACATTTGTGTTAACAATAGACAAAGTAATTCGTAAAAGCTATTGAGTTAAAATTGTATGCAGCGACGCGTTGTAAGGACTAAGTTTTAGAAAAAATGATATATGTAGATTAGATGGCTTATTTTGCTAAAGTATTTCCGATCTTAATTGTGACAGCAGAAAATGAAAATAGGGTGTTAAAAACCAATTAAAATGAAAAAATTTTAAATTTGTGAAAACTGGATGCGCTACTCCGAAAACCGTACCCAGTTTTTTGATACAACTGAGCCCTAAGCCACCCCTAGCGCCTAAAGTAACCATTTAGCACTTTTTTTTACGAATTTTTAAATCCACCCGTTAGGATTTTGAATAAAGCGGTAATTTTTTAAAAATTAAAGTAAGTACGATTATAGGTAATTCAATTTAGTTTATTTAAAAAAAAATTTTTCAAATCGAGTTATATTTGAACTATTAAATTAACTTTTAGTGAACCCATGTCGAGTACAATCAAGTTCATCTTTGACAAATGTCGCCAAAAAATTGCAAAAACAAAGCAGACGTTGAAAAAATTGCATTAAATTAATGAAACTTACCAATTAAGAAGTAACTACTAACTTTTAAAATGTTCTCCATACTTAAGCGCTTTCGTCAGGTGTCCCCGTATAACACGATTGATAGGTTCCAAAAAAGCATCGTGTTGTGCGAATTCATGTTATACGGAACAAGGAACCAGTATAAAAAGCGGAGTTAGGCTCCAAGAATTTAGAATTTAGAAATCGTACAAAAATAGGGTTATGTAGTACAAGTAGTACAAAAATAGGGTTATGTTCCAAGAGTTTAAAAACAACTTTTTGGGATTAGTGTCGTTCGAGCTGTCACATGCAGGCCATTCATTTGCTTTATGTATATTTTAACTTTTTGTACGGTTTGATACATTTTCTCTCTTTTATTAATAAATTAAAGTTTTTAATTTTGATTGTAAAAGCAAAAAAACAGAAAGTAAGTATATTGATTTTATATAAAAAAATTTTAATAATAAGCACTTAACAGATAATTTATTGGAAGATTTAAAGAAAACATTTGAATTTAACAAGCAAAAATAACAATAAAACTAGAACACAGAGTGAACTGGAATTTGATAAATTTAGCAAATAAAAATTAGAGTTGTAGTTAAATAGCTTATTAACAAATTTAAAAAGCGATTTGAATTTCCAAATTATTTTCACTAATCATGTTATACCAGGGATTCAGCTATTTGCAAATCGTGTTGGAAGGAAATCGTGCTATAGTGTCATCGTGTTATATGGGGATTTCTGCTATCAACAAATCGTGTTAGAGCGAAATCGTGCTCTACAAATGCCGTGTTGTACGTGGGAAATCTGTACATATAATACTGTAATTGACAGACGAAAATAAAGAATACAAATTTCCACGATAAGACAATTTTTCAACTCCTGCCTTGTTTTTTCGTGCAATTTTTTGATGACATTTGTCAAAGGTGAACTTGATTGTACTCGACTTAGGTTTATTAAAAGTTAATTTACTAGTTCAAATATAACTCTATTTGGAAAATTTTTATGTTTTAAAAAAACTAAATTGAATTACCTACAATGCTTTAATTTTTAAAAAACTACCGCTAACTTCAAAATCCTAACGGGTGAATTTGAAAATTCGTAAAAAAAAAAAGTGCCAAATTGCCATTTTAGGCGCTACGGGTGGCTTTGTGTTCAGTTGTGTCAACAAACTGTGTACGCCATTCGCTTTAGTGGCATTTTTTACGTAGGTATGGATATCTGAAAATCTTTTATATGCAAGTTGAATACTTTTTTCCATACAAAATCCCAAACCTATTGTAAAACATCCTTTAAAATCACGCTTTTCGGAGTAGCGCATCCAGTTTTTACAAATTAAAATTGTTTTTCATTTTAATTGGTTTTTAGCACCCTATTTTCATATTCCGCTGTCACAATTAAGATCTGAAATACTTTAGCAAAATGTATGGAGCAAATAAGCCATTTAATGTAGATACCTATTTACCACACCAATATTTTCTTGTATTTTACTTACTTTTTTACCTTACTTTCCTTTAATTTTAGTTTTAACAATTTCATTAAAATTTGGGGTTTTATTGCAATTGGTGGGCAGCACCGCAACTAAAATTCCAAAAATGAAGAAATAGCTTACTTCAAATTGAACGCCATGGTTGCATGAAAGGAAAACATTTTTCTTCATTTTGAGGAAAATTTACATAAACCAGAGAAATTTTCGTGGATTCAAATTGAGGAAACTTTTTCTTTGTTTTAGAGATGGGTATTTTTCTGGGTGTAGAGAGCAACAAAAGTGCTATTTTCCACGGAAATATTTTTTTTTTAGTTTTATTATATATTTTACTTTATGCCCAAAAAGATGCCACACATAATTTCTATATCAAAAACGGTTGTGGAATATACTGGAATATATCAAAAATTGTTTTTATTTATAGTTTATTCTTTCCTAATTGAAATTTTAAAATAATATAAACATAAGCCGATGCAGACGTGCAAAAAGCGAAGAAATACGATGGAAAGAGAAAACGAAAATTTTTAAAAATCCATGGTTGCACTTTTTGCAGCATAAAAACGAAATCTTTTATAATGAAGTAAACCATAGAGCACATGAGACGACACTAAGAGAGCCATCACTAATACAACCACATTTTCGCTCTACCTCGGTACAAAGATGGCCGCCATCGATCTCAGGTGATTCTTAGCAGCTGACGCTCGGTTCCATATGTTTTGCAAAATTACACCTCACTTACAGTGATGCCACTCTTTAAAATGTGAAAATCTCCTAATTAACTGAAAATTTCCTTATTTTAGTATAATTAAAATTTAGCAATGAACAGATAATGGCAATTATCTGCCCGTAGTATATAATATCTTTCAGCATTGTTGTTCATTCAAACCAGATTTTGATAGTTTAAAACTAGATTTTAAATAAAATAGAGTTGTACAGACTCTGTACTACAGAGTGAATATAGAAATATTTCAATTAGTTGTATGAAAAACTTATTACTTTGCTGACAAAGAAAATGTTGGTATTTATTTTATTGTTTGAACGTTTATCACCAGAAAATAAGTGACAAATGCATTTGATATTTATAAAATATACATACATTATAAAAATATTTTGTGTGCACATGAATTAGATAAGTAAAGAGAAGGCAACTGGTTTGTAGCAGTAAAAGTCTGCTTCATCGAAAACAAAATAAGCGAAAAAAAAACGCCGCTACTGAAAATATTGTGCAAATACAATATTCACTTCTTTTTATTAAAGTTTAAAAGAATTGCTCAAATATTCTAATACCATGTTCCCATTGAGCCGAAATTGCGTAGTTTCGGCAAATGGTTTCGAACGAAACTGCAATCGTTCACATTGGTTCAGCTTATGGTTTCATTTGACAGTTCATTATTTATTTCTTGTTGTAAAATGCCGGCAACTAATATAATTATTCCTAATGTTGAATAAATTTGACTACGAAGAGAATCAAAATGATAAACGAAATAAAAGTGTATAGGAGAAAGCGTCAATTATTATTTTTTCACTTCAACCGCAGTCACTGTGCAGCCTTGCTGCCGCAGCTCCTCCGCCATTTTTTCATATGTATGACCGTTTTTTTTTTTTGCCCTCACAAGTAAGCCTTTTAGTATTTTTCTAGCTATTTATAATAAAGCAAAAAATGTAATTCAACTTAAAACTTTGTAACAATTTGCCGAAATAACAAAGAATTTTTGACAGTTTTAATTGTGAAGTTTCAGTTCTAAATAATAAGAAGTAATTTCTCACTAAGGATCTAAGAAACTAACTTGAAGAAAATAGCTATTTTATACATCTTGTTATAAAATTGTACAAAAAGAAAGAAACAAAAAATGCAACCGTGGTACTTGGGTGGCTACATTTTTTATATTCACCATTTCTCATTTGACAGTTCGTCAAAAACATTGTTAGCAAATTTCGCTGCAAAAATAATTTATTTATATTATTTTGAATTAATTAAATTAAATAATAATAGAATTAGTTAAATTAAATAATAATAAAATCAAAAAAATTCAAATTATTGGATTAATTAAAAATTAAATTAAAGTGGGGCGCTGTGATTGACAGTAATCCCGTCGATGGTATTGATGAAGCCTTCTATTGGTATTACATATCGCTCCTTCGTTGCAAAACAGTCATAACACTAAAAAAAATTTTCGAGTTTTTGCTAACCCTGGGTGTATCTCAATATGTTCCATGATCTGTTCAAAGTTTGTGCAAAAAAATTGATAATTTACTAGATACATCAGCATCAAAAATTACGCTGAAATGGCAGTAATGATAAACTTTAAAATTGAATTTTGAGTTATGACTGTTTTGCACCGAAGGAGCGATATGCACAATTGAAACACATTTCTAAGAACGTTTTATTTATTTTTTAATAATAAAGAAATATGAAATTTAAATAAAAAGCTTTAAGTCTTTTTAATAAGTGCCATACATCAAGCATATAAGTATTAATGCTAAAAATGAGAAGAAATTAATAAAAGTTATAAAGCTACATTGTTTTTGTCTTTGCAAAAACTATTGGAATTATAACTCTTGGCTTTCCAGTTCAGTGTTGTCATCACAGCAGTTGGTATCACAATCGGCCGTTCAGGCCTAAGCGTGTCTCTGGATAGCCATCCAAATCCACCCATAAGTACATATAAAAATATTAAAATATACACTCAGATCGCGGCATCCACATAATCAAAAAAATATGCTAAAACACTTCACTATTCATTTTTCATTTATTTTCATTATAATTTGTCATTAAAAAACATTAAAAATGTGAATTGATCTTGAATAATAAACATAATAACTATGCAAATAGTTCTACATACTATATGTGTTGGAATAATCAATTTTTGTTAATTGTATCATATATGATACACTTGGGACCAATTAAGGTAATTGAAGGACCGATGAGGGTTAAGAGAGATAGACCAAGCTCGTTTTTAATTTGTGTTGGTGGTGCTTCTGCATTTGTTGTCGTAGAACATTGTGGTGGTCCTTCTGCACTTGTTACTGTAGAACATGATGGCGGTGCTTCAGTATTTGCTGCCGTGGAACAAGATGGTGTCACATCATCGTTATTCTCTTCTCTATTTACTTGTTTATTATCCTCTTCAGCATCACCATTTTCTTTTACTCTTTCTTGGACGCACTTGCACCTGCATGTTTCTGGCCCTTCATCTGCTGCATTACTTTGTGCTAGCATCCATGGTGGTAGTTTTCTTTTTGTTGTACTTAATCCTCCACTTGTTTCAACACAATTTGTTGAAGACGCCTCACCATTTCTATTAATTAAATTCAAATCTGGAAATATGTAATATTAATAATAAAATACAAAACAAAACAAATAAAACTCACTCATCTTTTTGTTTTCAAAAATTTCACGACTACTTTAATTCTTCTATGGTTACCCACAAAATTTTGATTGATTTATTTATCTGTAAGCTATAATTTAAATGGTAATAAGGAAAATATTAAAAAATATTAAAAAATAACAAACAGAAATCAATCCGTTTGCAAAATACTTATCGTACATATGATTATTTGGTACCAAGATAATTAAAAGTATTCGGAACAGCGTACACGATATTCATCCCAAAAAAGTACTAATTTGTAAATTGAGAAATTTTGACAGTTGATTGAATAATGATGAGAGCTCACACGTATATGGCAAAAAGCTCGACCCCGACACTTACTCTCTTAGTGTCGGCTCATGTGCTCTATGAAGTAAACAACAATGCAAGAAGTATGTTATCACATCATGTGACGGCTGCAGACAAAAAGAAAAACAATTTTTGGATATATACTTTTTTCCATCTCTTACCCTTCCTCTTGAAAATGGGGTTTTAAAATTGTTTTTTCGATAAATGGGCGTTAAAAAAATCATTGAGAAAACTATTACACTAACTTTAGAGAAAATGTTCCTTGTTAAAAATCATGAAGGATCCTAGAACTTGGAATGACCTAGGAGGTACACATTTCGAAGAATACATAAGTAAATAATGGAGTCGTTTGTTGTTGTTAGGCAGGAATTCAGGGGTGCGATTCTGTAACTTTCTTAGCGACCGGCAATCACCATAGCAATTTGCGATTTTATCGCTTGCACTAATGATGTAATAATTCTGTAACTCCGTGTTGGCGACAATTTTCGCTAAAAATTCTTAGCTACAATTATCGCTAAAAAAAGTGGCAACGTTGGCAAATGACATTTCTATTATTGTTTTTTTTACTATATTTATTAATTTAAAATTCTTAAAGTAAGGTTACACCTAAAATATTTAAATTAAGATTAAAAATATAAAAAGATCCATGGCGATTTACATATACTTCTTCGTAATCGTATGGTCCCGAACAGTGCTGTCGTTTTGAAAATTTTAAGGGGAGGAATTTTTCCTTTTAAGAGGAGGATTTTGCTTTCCAGGGAAGGAATTTTTCAAAATGTCTTACCAGTTTTCAAATAAGTATTACTTAGAATCTAGAGTCTTAGATAATTGCAAACAGTTGCACTAATGTATAGAAATTTTATTAGAAAAAAATAAATTTTTTTATTCACAGCTGTTACAACTTCAGTCATACTTAAAGCTAAAAAATTTGTGAAAATAAAGCAAATTCATCCAAAAACCAAATATTCCTTCTTTGGAAACAAACGGTAGTATCAGTAAATAATAATGAAAAAAGCAATAATGATTAAAAAACTACAACAAACTTGTCTTCTTTCTTCTCAAAACCGGGTAAAATAAGTAGAATGATATTTGTGGTACTTTAAACCAGCTTAATCCAAGGTACCTAGAAGGAGGCATAATTTTTTTTTTTTTTTTAGCTTTTCTTACCAACCATTACTGCATTAACATTAACAGCAATTTCGTTTTTTGTCTTTAATTAGATTCAATTGAGAAAAAATTATATTTGCCGCTGTACTGCAATGAGGAAACTTAAACTTGCCCCAATAAATTTTTCCAGTTTTGCAAGCATTTTTTCTTTTAAAACATTCTTTAAATGAAAAATTTCACACCAAAATTCTTCCAGTTCCAAATCTAATATATATATGGGACATTCTCTGTCAATGTGAGACCCCCTTGTCCAAAATTGGTTAAGGTATTTTGGGGCATGCTTGGGCTCAAATGAAAGCTTATTATCTCTAGTTTCGAATGAAACAAGGCCTTTTTTGCTTTTGCATGATGGCGAACCAATAAGGCGGCTGGAAGTCTACTACCTCATCTTAAAATAATAGTTTTATGAAGCGTACATTTACCCAAGTCATCATAAAAAACAGATAAAGCCTTTTTCCGTATATTTTTTTCGCTGAATATGAATTTAATATTAATTTCCACGGGAAATGTCAGGTGTTGTCCCTAACCCCAAAAAAGGTCCAAAAACGCTGTTTTCGGGTCTCACGCCTATCCAAGTCATCATAAAACGGCGGGAAAAGCCTATGTTTGTGTAATTCCAAGTAATGAACACAAATTTAATATTAATTTCCACAAAAAATGTCACGTGTTGTCCCTAACCTCAAAAAAGGTCAAAAAGGCTGTTTTTTGGATCTTACGCTTACCCAAGTCATCATAAAATAGCGGAAAATGCCTATTTTTGTGTAATTCTAAGTAATGAATACAAATCTAATATTAATTTTTACGGAAAATGTCACGTGTTGTCCCTAACCTCAACAAAAGGTCAAAAAAAGCAGTTTTTGGGGTCTTACGCTTACCCAAGTCAGAAGTCATTATAAAACAACGAGAAAAGCCTATTTTTGTGTAATTTTGATTGATGAACAGAAATTCAATATTAACTTCCACGAGGAATGTTACGTGTTTTCCCTAACCTCAAAAAAGCTCCCAGTTTTTGTGGTCTTACGCATACCCAAGTCATCATAAAGCAACGGGGAAGACCTATTTTTGTGTAATTTCGATCAATGAACATAAATGTAATATTAATTGCCACGGAAAATGTTACGTGTTGTTCCTAACCTCAAAAAAAAAAAAATTCCCAAAAAACCGTTTTTCGTGTCTCACATTCACCCAAGTCACCTGAAAACTCCCCAAAAAACTTATTCTTTCATACATTAACTTAACTGTAACCTACATTTAGCGTTACCCAGAAACTACGACTTGGACGTAGTATGCCTATAATATATTTTCATAAAACATTTCTGATGTAATAACGAAATTGAAATAAATATACGGAAAAAAGAAACGAGCTTCTATAAATGTTGAATTTTAGTCGTGATATTCCCGAAATTCTATATGACTTTTTACAATAGGAGTGTTGACCCTTTCTGCGTCGTTTAAGATAAATATATTAGCATATATTTAATGACTCATTAAAAAAACACAGAGAGTTCTTGAAAGTTGATACGGGAAGTTGCTCTTTTAAATATCAAATATGTCTGAAAAAACGCGACTAGACAGATGCTGTAACCCTTGGAAAAGCTCAAATGATGTAGGGCACATTGGTAAAAACTTGCGAAATATATCAGAGACATTTAAACGAAAGTTTCCTCATCTGCCACAAAATGGTAAAATATGTTTGGGTTGCAGAAAAATTTTTAAAACTGACTTTATCTCAGCTAACACAAATATAAATGTTGATAATATCAATAACTGTATGGAAGAAGATAAGATCGTTTATGAAAGTCAAGATATGGATCTGAGTGCTAAAAAAGTGATGTGAAATCAGTCAGAGAAAATAAATTAGGGGAAATGTTAACAGAATTAAAAGAAAAATATAACAGCTTAGAAAGAAATGATCCTTTAAAATTGAAAATTTTGACAATAGCTCCATCAAGTTGGAGTGTAAAGCAAATAGCAAAAGAAAGAGTACCTTCGGCAGCACTGGTCCCGAATGGCAACAAAGCTATAGCCAATTGAATAGATGGCATATTCGAAAGGACTACGCGTTGGTATACATTTAGCTTTGGCGCTCTACTGGTGTCATGGGGATACGAACATACTTCTGGATCATATTTTTGTTTATTGCGTCTGTTATCCCATGCTGCGATATATGACTTAACGAAATGCCCCACTGCTTACCCACTGACCGCTGTTGGGTCCAGTTGAAGCGTAAAGCAGCAAACACCTATAGATTTTTTATTAGTTCGATCTCCATACAACATCTTATTATAGTATAAAATCGTATGTGTGCTGTATGTAATAGCATCACGCCTAAACCACAGAACGTATCAAAACCATATTCACATCATATATTTGTTTATTGTTAAGGTTGGCTTTCCTCTTTTTTAAACTCGCTAGGTGGCGCTGACGTCGATATATTTCGATAAATTATATTTATGGACCGATTTAGCTCATATTTAGAAAATATGTTAATTACATGCAAACAAATATTTTTGCAAAAAATGGACACGACAGGTGACGCTAAAGCCAAGATATTTTGATATTTATTGTTGGATTTAATTCATATTCAGAATATATATAGCTACATGGAAAAAAATCGTTTCTTTTTATTAACCCGAATTCTCCTAGCGTGTCCATATGGACACATGTCTTATCTAAGAAACCAATTTATAGATCACAGCTAAAAGTTGAATTTACGTTATTTCGGACTTTTTAATAAGTTTTATTCCGGGAGAATTTGGGTTAAAAACAAATTATATAAATTGGGCACAACAAATTTTGCCAGGTCAGCTAGTTTTCTTAAATATTTACTTGCTTTTCCGCAGATAATGCAGTCATTCGGAACCCATTTATATTTTCCCTGATTTCTCCAATAACAGTTTGTACAAGGTCAGGAGTAATGCGGTACAAATTTTAAACTTATCATCCAAATGGAAAGGGTCATCAACAAGACGTAAATTTGCCCGATCTACCACAACATTGTCATTTTCTCTTATGATTATGTCGTACGCCAAATAGGAAAAATAAAAATTTTTAATGAAATTTGCTTGTTTTTAATTAATTAAGATATTTCATTAAATATTTCACTAAATCGTTTTTAAATTTCAATAAAAATGTATTTCGATAATTGTCGCAAAGCTTAACGACTCCAAATTTGTTATCGCAAAGTTAACGACAATTGTCGTAAACGAAATGTCAAATTTTGCGACAAATATAGCTAAAAATTTGTTACAGAATCGCAGTATCGTTAATATTGTCGTTAACTTCATTCAGCGATCCGAAAATTATCGCTAACGAGTTACAGAATCGCATCCCAGATCCATGTTGTGGGAAAACTACGTGTGATGGAGAAATGGCTGAGTACGTAGTCGTGATCAGCCACTTGGACTTGGACCCATAAGATAGTATCGATATTTCCATTAAAAATATCGGTAGTAAAAGAATTACTCATCCCTAAGGCTGTGGTTATATTGAGAGTATGCTCGGCGAATACAGACAGTTTTTACAACAATGAACAATACACCGAGCTTATCGTGTTCGGTGTGAGAGTGAGTAAAGACTCTCTCTTTGTGTTCGGTGCAACAACAATTTCATGGTGTTCGCCGAGCATACTCGCAATGTAACCACAGCCTAAGAAATTTTAAACAATAATTAAATATTTTTGTATGTCAAGTTGTCTCTTTAGAACTGCGCTGTTTTTGTTAATGAGGTGTTAAAGGAAACTTATTTTTTACGTTGACGCAAGTTCACGTCGTTGCTTATCAAATTGTATGCAATGTACAATATTGGACAATAAAAATTGACTGTATCAACGTGCCTTAATTTCAATTTGAAGTTGTCGCTACCGCTGAATATGAAGCGCAAAGTAAGAGCTTTTTGATTTTGTCGCGCTCCAAGTATAACAACTGATTGCCAAAATAAAAAAAAGATTGGAATTATTTATAGAACTTGTAAAAAAATTAATTTGTTTGCTATTTAAAGCACTATGATTACAAAAAATCTGTTCACATTTTTCTTTGTCACACTTCGTCGTTTTCTCCGCTATATTCTTTGCTGCATACTTCATGCCTTACATTCTGTTCCAGGCTTTAAGAAAAATTAATAATTTTGATAAAAATCAGTACATGTACTGATGAAATCAATATAAATCGTCGGCTGAGAATTACAGAGTTCTAGAAGGCATTTTTTGGAAAAATGAGATATTGGTATCATCGGATTTGTATTTGCAAGCGCTTCCAAATGAACCTATGCACATTTACTTTTATCTAAGCTTTATACCTAAAATCGCAAAAAAAAAAAAACGAGATTCTATCAGCCAAAATATAGTTCAGACTAAGAACTAAAAGGTTCTATGTCGAAAAATTGGAGATAGAACTTTATTGTTCTATTCATGGCTTAAAAAAAATACAGGGTTTCTTATTAATATAGAATTTTGTGTTTTTTAATTGAAGTCTAAAGAGTCTAAGCGGAAATTTTTTTTTTGAGAAGATAAATTTTTTCGCAAATATTTATCAAGCCTAATATCTATCTACCTAATATAATCTATTAAAAAAAAAATAACAAAAATACAAGAATATTTGCTTGGGGTCTAAATCCAATATTAATTATATTTGCTTCACTCATATTTTTGTTATATTCCCGTTCATTGTTTAAACCCTTTTGACTTACATCCTTTCAATTGTGGATATAGAACCTTATTATTGTAATGAATATCAACTTCTTTAAATTCTGTGTAAATCTTTTTTGAGAAAAAGTTTGCGAAATCATGTTAAGTCCAACATTTGTTTTCAACATTCAAAGTAAACATTTCTTTTAGTCTTCATACAAACGTTTTACAATTGCAAGGTTTTATGTGGTGCATATAACCTCTATATGGAGTACATGGGATTGGCTTGTAGAATCTTCTGAAAAAATTGAAACTTTGATTATAGAAAATCAACTCATAAATTTCTTTAAAATTTAATTTTAATAAAAATCTTAGATTTCTCATCATTCTATTCTGAATAGGTAGTTAATAAACACAAAAACTGAGCAATAAAAACTTAAATGTAATTTTCAGCCGATGAAATGGCAACCGTATTGCAACGATACTACATTTGTTCACCCTGTACTGCAGGCGATTACAAACGAATTTCATCCCCTATTCGGGAGAAGAGAATTTTTGAAGAGAAATTTGCCATTGCGCAATGAGTTCCTCCACCCACTTTTATAGCAATATTATCACTACCCCCACAACCCAAAACCACGAAAACGATTAAGAACAACTTCTCCATAAAATTATTTTACTGCAAACACAACCTTATTCGATTTCTTTAATGAATCAAGTTTTCATACTATAGTAAAAGAAAAGTAAACGATAACATAAAAATTAAATTTGGTTTTTGTTTTTTTTGTGTGTTTAGTGTACGATACTAAGGGGTAACTTGAATAGTGTGAAAATCAACTTATGATGTGTACAGGAAAATGAAAAAGTAGTATAAAATAAAAACGTTTGTAAAATGTGAAGCAAAAATAATAAGTTCTGAAAACATACCTAAAAAAAGGAATTACATCGAAGTACGTGGCAGTTAGCTGGCTGGCTGAGTAGCTAGTAATATATATTCACATATTTATACACAGTCGATAATTATATTTTTTCAGCATTTGAATGCTAATTTAAAAGAAATTGATTGTAAGTTTTATATATTACATAGTACCTATATATGCATTTGCATAACTACAACACAAAAGTAGCCTTAAGGTGGTCCTTATTTTATGACCTACATTATGCCTTAAAAATTTAAGTATGCAAAATTTGTTAAAAGGTTGAAAGGGATACGACCAGTAAAGGCGTTATAATGTATGTATTCCTGTATACAAATATAACATCGCCGTATTGTAGAACTAATATAAGAGAGGAAGAATAAAAAGGCTGCCGAATATATAGTTCAGTAGTTAGGTATTCATACATTCGTGTTTGTATTTTGTGTTTTTAAATGTTTTATGAACTTTCCAATCAGATTAACATCATAAAACCCGATGGTATAATCTTTGGAATATATTTGTTATTGAAAAAAAAAAATAGAACAACAATAATCAAAGATTTGATCTACATTTTATATTGATCCTGTGTTATTTTTCTAAAAACTACCATTTAAATATTAAATAATTACACAGTCCTACAGCGTTTGAGACAGAGTAAACATAGTATACCCTAATACTAACTCTGCATATCCAATCAAATTTTTATGCGTTATAATCAAGGAGCGGAAAAAAGGCAAAACAAAATTTAAAATATGCACGTTCAATGACTTCAAATATTTTTTTATTTCTATCTTTTACTTAAGCAACATAGAAATACGAAAATCTGAAATTTAATATGTCAATCAATAAAAATTAAAAAACAATGGCACATAGTCATAATCAAAAATAAAGAGTACTTTAACTAAAATTTATTTTAATGCCATGCATTTCTTATGGCATTGAGCTATAATTTATTTAAAGTACACTTTTTTTTTGACTGCGCCAATAACTCTTAGGTTTTGTTTTCGCTTTATTTTTGTATGTTATCACTTGCTACTCTTATTCGGTGCGTCCCTAACAGTATGACGTGACATTATAAAAAAAATGTAAACTTAAAAACAAAAGAGTCCCTACCATTATAAAATTAAAGCATTATTTTTAATAATTAAAGCCAGAAAAAGTTTAAACTTTATGCTTTGCACAGGAGATGCAAAGCTTAACATTGTGCTCGCCACATATAGTTTTTTGTATATTGTACATAGGGCGATGTTACATGATCATTGTTTTGCTGTCAAACAATGAAATTGTTGTTGCTTAATAATTAAGAATTGTCTACTTGTCTGCTTTATTCGTTTCTATTATTATAAGAGTCTATGCAACCAAAATTTAATTAATCGTATTTCATAGTTTAACTATTACTTCATTGCTACTCAACAGTCAAAGTGCTGTTTGTCAGGCTTAATGACACGCCCTTTTGTCGAAATGGCTAATTGACTAAGTCGCAACAGCGTACCTTATAAAAAGCAGAGAAATTATACGGCCGTATGATGGAACATCCACAACTATTCTTTAGGTTCATTTCAGCATCTGTATTCAGTGAATAAATTTGTCATTTATCCCGTAATTCTGGATTACGAATTCAAATTTAAATAAGTCATATAGGATGTTGAAATAGAAATAAAGAACTATCACTTAGACCACTGATGAGGAATCGTGGTATATATATATAAGCATCTTATAACATTCCAAGCAAATATCATAGTAAACTATCATAATTTTTTTCAAAAAGAACTCCCCAAAAAGTTTTTTTTCCCAAATTTAAACTGGAATGTCCCCTTAAAAAAATATTATTTAAAGCCAAAAATATTATATAAAGTTTTTAACGGACTTCTGCTGTCAATAAATCAATTTATTAGGAAAAATTTGCTTCTTTGATTTCCATTCTCAGAATTTCACATATCTACCCGAAACACTCAAAATTTTTGTTTTGTGCGGAACCATAAGGGCGATGCTACACGATCAATGTTTTGCTGTCAAACAATGAAATTGTTGTTGTTATGAAAAATTAACACATTTCACTTCAAACTTTTTTGCTAACGGAAAAACCTGCATCACTTCAAATAAAGTATTTCAGATCTTCCTTGCAACAACAGAATATGTAAATAGGGTGCTAAAAACCAAACAAAAAGGCATCCGTAGCGCCTAAAGTGACCATTTAGCACTTTTTTTTTACTAATTTTTTTTTTTACTAATTTTCAAATTCAAATTTTGAAGATAGCGGCAATTTTTACGTACGATTGTAAGTAATTCAATTTAGTTTATTTACAATACAAAAATTTTTCAAATCGAGTTATATTTGAACAGGTAAATTAACTTTTAGTGAACCCATGTCGAGTACAATCAAGTTCACCTTTGACAAATGTCGCCAAAAAAATTCCAAAAAACAAAGCAGGTGTTGAAAAAATTGCCTTAAATTAATTAAATTTACCAATTAAAAAGTAACTACTAACTTTTAACATTTTCTCCATAGTAAATCGCTTGCCTCATGTTATTCGAAACAAGGAAGCAGTATAGAAAGCGGAGTTAGGCTCCAAGAGTTTATGTTTTATACGAAATCGTATTATACTGGTCAAGCAAGTAGCTCAAAAACAAGATTATGTTCCAAGAGTTTAAAAAACAACTTTTTGGGCTGTCACATTCAGGGGCATTCATTTGCTTCATGTATATTTTAACTTTTTATAGGGTTTGATACATTTTCCTGTTTTATAAATAAATTAAATTTTTTATTTTTGGTTGTAAAAAGTAAAAAAACAGAAAGTAAGTACATTGATTTTATATAAAAAATTTTAATAATAGGCACTTAATAGAAAATTTATTGGAACATTTAAAGAAAAAATTTGAATTTAACAAGCAAAAATGACAATGAAACTGGAATTTGATAAATATAACAAATAAAGATTAGAGTCGTAGTTAAATAGCTTATTAACAAATTTAAAAAACGATTTGAATTTCTAAATGATTTTCACTAATCGTATTATACGAGGGATTCAGCTATTCGCAAATCGTGTTGGAAGGAAATCGTGCTATAGTGGAATCTTGTTATATGGGGATTTCTGCTATTAACAAATCGTGTTGGAGCGAAATCGTGCGCTACGAGTGCGATGTTGTACGTGGGAAACCTGTACATATAATACTGTAATTGACAGGCGTAAATAAATATTACAAATTTCCACGATAAGAAAATTTTTTCAACTCCTGCTTTGTTTTTTCGTGCAATTTTTTGACGACATTTTTCAAAGGTGAACTTGATTGTACTCTACATGGATTCACTAAAAGTTAAATTACTAGTTCAAATATAACTCGATTTAAAAAATGTTTGTATTTTTAATAAACGAAATTAAATTACTTACAATCCTACGTACTTTAATTTTAAAAAAATCGAAATCCTAACGGGTGAATTTAAAAATTCGTAAAAAAAAGTACCAAAGGGTCACTTAAAGCGCTAGGGGTGGCTTTCTGTTCAGTTGTATCAAAAAACTGTGTACGCCATCCGCTTAAGCGGCCTATTTAAATAGGAGTAGATATCTGAAATTCTATTACGTGCAAGATAAATGTTTTTTCCATACAACATCCCAAACCCATAATAAAACATCCTTTTAAAACACGCTTTTGGGAGTAGAGCATCCAGTTTTCGCAAATTTAAAATTTTTTTTTCCATTTTGTTTGGTTTTCAGCACCTTATTTTCATATTCTGCTGTTGCAAGGAATACCTGAAATACTTTTGCAAAATGTATGGAGCAAAAAAGCCACTTGCCAAAAAAACCAAACCAAAAACCAAAAAACCAAAAACTTTTAAAAAACTGTAAATCGGTTTGAAAAAAACTGTATATTTCGCGATATAAATTTTTTTCAATGAAAATTAACAAGGAAAGCAATTTATCCATCATCTATATCGTCTTCGTTCTCCATTTCTGAGTGGGAAATGGGAAATGTAAAATTCTGAATGGGAAATGGTGAATGGGAAATGGGAACTCGTGAATGGGAAACCGGTTTTGTTGAAGTGGAATGCGTGATTTTTCAAGACTGCGAAGCATAATTTTGGTCTTATTTTGTAAGCGTGGATTTTCTTTCTTAAATTGGTTGCATGTAATTTTTTTGAAAAAAGTAAGAAAAAATATTTATTTTCCACAAAATAATAGACGGGAATTGCAAGAACCAATAATAATTTATACGAAACCTTTGAATAACAACCAGGTAAGCAGAAAAAAGAGAAAGCATAAATAACAAAAATATATTTTAACCCCCATTGCAATACGATCACAAATATACACACATTCATTAAAAAGATCATTGTGTTTTTTTATATTTGAAGTTTGTTTTGTAATACACATACATGCAATCGTAGAATTGTGAAATTGCTTGTTTGATGCCACCAGGCAACCAGAAAAAGTAGAAAGTATAAATGGAAAATATTTTTCATTATTTTTCCCTCACTTTCCTTACATACATACATACATGCATACATACATGCATACATACATACATACACACACACACGACCTGCTGTTTTTTCATCCCTCGTGTATACATACACACTCATTTTAAGGACCTGTTTTTTCATCTTAATTTTTTTCTTGATATTTCTGTGCTGTTTACAGTTGTTTTGTATAGCAGTTGGGAAAATGTTTGATTTAGCATAGTTGAATTGGGAAGAATACACATTTTATATTTCATCTTACTTCATATTTCTGTGCTGTTGGTATTTTTCGTATAGTAGTAGGTATGTTCTGGCACAGTGAGTTGGGAGGAATCAGTTGAATTGGGAGGAATCTGTGCGATCACAAAATTTTATTCTTGATATTATTTATTCTTACTGCATATTTCTATTCTGATGGGATGCGATGAAAAAAAAAAGTGGACATACTAAAGTGATTTGTAGATATTTCTTTAAATGGATCGATCTCTTTGTATATTTCGTAAAATTTCATGTTTAAACATGCTCAATAAGATAAAAAGCACCAAGCGAACAGTCTTTTCCTGTTCGCTAAAGTAAATAGAATTTTATAGTTTTTCACTGTCTTTCCTTACATACATACACACTCATTAAAAAGACCTGCTGCTTCTTCACCCTTTTCAATATGTGTGATCTTTAGCCGCCTGATAACGCAAAAAGGAAAAGGTACAGAAAAAAAGGAAAAGTAATTTGTTCTTGTGTGTGGGAAAAATTTCTAGTTACATGCAATGGATTTCGTCGAATATTTCGTAAAATTTCATGTTTAAATAAAGTAAATAGAATTTTATAGTTTTTCACTGTCTTTCCTTACATACATACACACTCACTAAAAAGACCTGCTGCTTCTTATCTATACTATTAATAATTTAGTAAAGTTTGGATGTATTATTGGGGTAATCTCATGAACTACTGACCCGATTTTAAATTTGCAGTATTGTGATCGTGGGGTTCCCCGTTTGAACATAGGCTATATTTTATTTCAATAAAACAATTGGGTGTGGCACCTCCCATACAAAATAAATGCTTGAAGTGGTATAACTTAGGAAGTATAAGAGATACATTAAAATGATGTATGAAAGGATTGTAGATCTCATTGTTGTCAGCGGCGGCTTATTTCTAAAATTAATACTTTGTCTGCAAAATGCATTTTTATAGTAAAAATTTCATTCCCCTTGCATTTGTTTTTGCACAAACATAAAAAAGAACAGAATGCGTGACAGTTTGAGAGCTTTGTGTTTTATTTTTTTTTTTCATTTGCATGAATGTAACTACATATTAATATAATTTGATCACTTTGTTTCATGTTCATGTGTGGATCAGTTGGTAAGAGGGGTAGTTAAAGATATGAATGTAGGAAGGAGTTTTGTGAGGCATGGGTTCGAATCCCACCAAATAAATTTTTTTTTTTATACAAATTATTTTTTTTTTATCGGCAAAAAGTAAATACAAAACTAAATATACAACATGCAAATACACAAAGGGTATAAATAACATAAAAACATTTCATGTTCAAACGATTTTTAAACAAAATAAAAATTATTCGAATTTGAATATGCATTCAAAAATATTTACACAAAAAGTTTCATTATTTTTGCTGTGGAGATGTCATATCCCATCGAATTTTTACAAGAGCACGAGGAACTGGTAACACTCAGGTTGCATATGTATAGCTAAATTTTCTTGAGAGGATTGTTATGCAAAGGTTCTACAAACGAAAATTATAAGAGTTTGACCGATACAGAAATTATTTCAGTAAATATAGGCTCTGGGGATTGTCATACCCTATCGCACTGATGTCGGTTTAACGTTAATAAATGCAATGCTAAAAACCAAAACAAAAAATGAATGTGTCGGCCATAAACTGTTGTTAAAATGGAAATCAGGCATAAAATGCAATATTATATTTTCATGATTCAGACGCATTACCTGAATATAAAAATATACTGTTTATTAATTTTTTCATTGTAAATTCGTTTATATTAATATTTATGAATTATGTATAGCCATATAAATTAAGAAAAAAATAAATAAATTCTGGGAGTTCATGCGTGTGTGATAACGTCCACTATAAATTTTTATATCTTCTTAAGATTTCAAGAAAGAGATTGGGCAAAACAGGTTCTTAAAAAGAAAAACATTTAGCATGACTAAAGTAAATGTATTCAAAATTTTCATTCTTTTTTTTATTAACTACAATTTAAGTCCATATGAAATGCAAAGTTGTAAATGCGTATAGTTTAGTTAAAATACAATTTGTGTTTAACTATGAAAAAAGGTTGCCTTATTATGTGGGTGTTTTAATTTAAAAAAAAAATGTGTGTTAAAAAATTGTAAAAACTCTTCCCTTGGCTAACATTTAATAAAAACATCAAACTTGCACATTAGCCATCTCGGACATTGCGATGTTTAAAAATCTGACGTCAAATGCATGTTATATACATATCCAAGCATAAAATGAAATTCCAGTGACAATAAAACTTCATTTTAATGTGAAAATCTTACGAACTCCATTCTATTTGTAAATGCTAACGAGATGAATATCAAATAAACAATAAGTAGAATAGTTTGAATGACATTTGTATATTTGTCAATCAAACCGGTTTCGTTTTTTCTTCATGTGTATATATGCATATATGAATTTTCGTATATAAATGTTTGCAGTTTTTCAATGTTTATTTACATCTGGCAATGCTGTTTGGCTGCTGGGAAATGAAAACAGCTGATTACCTTATTTTATTTCGTGAATAATTAATGTGTTGCTGAACTTAATTGAAAAAATTTATAAATAATATTCCGATTAATAAGTAACATTGCGATTTTATTCGATCATAAAAGAAACCTTAAATAGGAAGGTATTTGCGTTGTAAGTAGGCTCATACCAAATCATAGGTTTTTTGTAAACAAATGTTGAAGTAATTTATTTGTTTATTTCGTTGTCGTAGTTGAGATTATACTCTCAAGTATATGTATGTATACATATTTGTCAATCGTACACCCAACGAATTAATTTCTTATAACGAAAAATGTCAAAAAGAAAACCAGAACTTTCTAGAAATACATCGACGTCAAGAGTATATAGAGTACGTTGTATCCGAGAGTCTAGCCCAGAGCATTCACAGCGTTTTGAAAATTTTAGACAATATTCATCTCGAATTCGCGCGAAGAATCTAGCCCTGAACGCTTACAAAGACTTAAAAATAATCGAATTCGTAAATTGCAAATTCACACTAAGGAATCCAGTTTTGAACGTGAGCAGAGGCTTGCTACGCAGAGACAAATAACATCTATATCTCAGCAAAAAAATGTACAAATTGGGGGCATGAATAAGACGTGCTCTAGATGCTTAGCAAAAAAATGGTTTGATGAATCTAATGGTATGTGCTGTGCTGCTGGCAAAGTAATTCTCCCTGAAATTCAAGAGCCCCCAGAAACAATAAAAAACCTATTGACAGGGGCACATCTGTTATCTTCACACTTTTTAAAAAATATTAGAAAGTATAACACCTTATTTCAAATGACGTCATTCGGCGCCAAAGGAATACGCCAGGGTACTTTCATGTCTACTTATCATAAAAAATATAAAAAGATTATTTATCATTTATATAGTGTTGAAACTGTAATCAATGAATTATTTAATTATTTTTTATCTATTTAGTTTTATTTCTTTATTTGCTAACATATATTTTTTTTATTAGACAAAAACTATCAAAAGAGCAATATAAAAATTATTTTTGTCAAATGTTAATCCTACCGAACAAATTTAAACTAAAAAAAATTTATAATAAAATATACCTATTAAAAATATAATTTCGGTGTCTAAAAAAAATCAAAGCAAAAGTTATTTAAAAAGTTAAATAATTAGATTAGGTTGGGGCTGCCACGCACCCTATTTTTCCAGACCCGGACGGCGTAGCTGGGCAGAGCCCAGCTAGTAACTGATAACGCAAGAAGGATACAGAAAAAAGGAAAAGTAATTTGTGTGTGTTTGTAGGAAAATTTCTGAGAAATTCACTTCAGCTGTAAAAAAAGTTATCACATACTGTGATTTGTAAATATTGCCTTTAAATGAAATAGTCATACATTACATCATACGTTATATAAAATTGTATGTCTCAGATATTAATTATCAGCGGTAGAAGACGGTACTCAAATTAACGCACAAAAATGGATAGCAATTAAATCAAAGAATTATTAATAGAATTCGATTTTATTATTTTGGATGAACATAGGATACAATTGCTACATTTGCAAGTTGAGCTAGAGGAGGAGTTTGAAAAGTCATTTCTTTCTAGTCCAGATGAGCACCTCCGAACTTGTCCATGGTCCAACAAAAATTCAACAGAAGGACCAGATTCATGTGGATGCCAAATGTTTGGAAACAGAAAGAGAAATGCTGAAAAACTGATGACAATGTATTATAGGCTAACTACTAATTTTCCATCTTGCTGTAATCTATGAATTAATCAAATAAAGAAAAGATATTTGTTTGGGTTATTTGTAATTTTTTTATTTCATTCATAGGAAAAATATATTTAACAATAATAAAAAGGCTGTTTTGATTGACATGAAATATCTCCTGCACTACAAATTTCGAAGTTATAGGTTTTGCCACCATTTGTTGATGCTTTAATTAAGTCAAAGCCACCTTCATTAACCACCGTTAAAGTTGTATCCAAAACTTCAGCGAAGCGTTCAGGAAGAATCACTCGAAATTCTGCTAGCTCCATCTCTAGTCTCATTCCGTATGGTGTAGTTTTACGTACGGCGTTAATCACTGAATATGGTCTATTTTCATCCATATCTTTAACAGCCAGCAGATACTTCTTATTTTTACAATTGAAATCATTAATTGCGGTTGTCATCATTTTAATTTTATTTCGTTGTACTATGCTAGTTAGAAACTGATCGTTTAACTTATTTTCAAAGACCTTTTATACAAAATCTTTCAATGAAAATATTTTTACGAAGATAAATATAAAAAGAAATATAAATTATTTTATATTCATCCTTTTCAACACATGAATATATATTTTCTTTCTTGTCAGCCTTATATCTTATATTTAAGGGGTAATTTTTTAGTACATATAAATATGTATATTAGTACTTAGTTCAGAGAATTTTGTGTTTATTTATCCATGAATTATGTTCTTTTGTAAATCCTAACCATTTCACAAAGACCTTATCATCTTTACATTTTAAAACTTTTTCAACGAGATACAAGCTAGGATATTTTGTTTTCATTAATTCCATTTCATAAAATCCTCCTTTTATTACATTTCCTTGATAATCTTCTAATATGTATGTAGTAGGATTTGTTTTTTGTATTATTTTAATTTTAAAAATTTCAGTAGTCCAATTAGGTGTGTATCCCTTTTCGAATAAATGTTTATATTTACTAATTCGCACATAATCACCAATACCGAATTTAGGTATGTGAAATTTCTTCAAGTTGCTATAAACAGTGTTCAACAATAAATTTTCATTTGAAGAATTTACATTGCATGGTGCCATTTTTATTGTTCGATGACGTTTATTATTATAATTATTTATTAAAAACTTATAAATATTTAACCATTGATATGTGCCATTAAAACTAAACTCTTTCCACATCATTCCTTTTAACGTTCTATTGAATCTTTCGACGATTGAAGCTTTTAATATGCTGTATGTTGAGTAGTGATTTACGTTTGCATTTTTCATTAAGTTTTGAAAATGTTTATTAAAGAATTCCTTGCCATCATCAGTCTGCAAATTATTTGGTTTTCGCCCCGAATCAAATATTCCTTTCATTGCTGATGTCACATCTAAGGCATTTTTTGATTTTAGGGCTACACCCCATGCAAATTTTTAAAAAGTATCAATAACAGTTAAAAGATACCGATGACCCTTTTATATGTTAAAAAATTCCCCATTTCAACCAAATCTGCTTGCCATGAGTCATCTATTCCTTTTATAATCACCCTTCGACGCTTAAAATTTTTACGAGCTTGTTTGTGCAACTCTTCGACTAATTGTCTTTTGCTCATGATATTAAAATTTTATTTTTGGAACCTTTGCGCGAACCTTTGTGACTGTCGACATGCGATTAAACATATAGTCTTCTAGGTCTGTTATCTTGTTATCGACATCATTTGTATGGGTCAGTAGTTTTTCATCAATAAATTCTTCAAGGCTTCTTTTTAATTCAATGTTGTCATATCTAATACGTTGTAGTACTCCAATTTTTAAATTGTTAATATTTAGGTTTAAATTTTGCGAACATAAATTATCACAATTTTTTTCGTTGTGGCATCGTGTTCTTTTAACGGCTCTCCTAAATTCTGAATGCATTTAAATTTTAAATCAAAATTATCATCTTCAGTCAAGTTGAAGGCATAACCACGGGGTCCAACTGATCCTCGCTGCCTATAATTATTCTTGTTAGAAAACGTCCAAACTTATCTACACTCATCGGGAAAGTGTTATATATCCTCAAAATGTAAATCAATTTATGTTATAATTCCTTCTTCTTTTAGCTCTTCAATAATAGAAATTATTTCATTATTATGAATATTGTGTCCAGCTTGCTGGGATGATATTAAAAGACGTAACCTATCAACTAATTCATTTATCTCATTCCAATACACATAGTTTGCCCTTTTTTTACTTAATTCCATTAAACCGCTTCCTTCATGATATTCCTTGGGTTTTTCATTTATTAGATTTTTAATAATATTTTGATATTTAGATGATCGCGTGCCTCTATTTTGCTCCTGTTTATTATAATTTCGCTTATGCGCATTTGTATCGAATAAAATTTTTTTATAAATATTTAAGTCATCATCAGCATATTCTTGGGGTGCTTTGTGAAATATTAGTTGATATAATCCTGTCGTCAGATACCATTTTTTATTATTTATACGAATTTCATCATCATTTAAAATGAATGAAGCATTTCCAATTCTCCATACACCATCACTGTCCTTATGTGGTCCATACACTACGTCTAACTCATTTTTCTGTGATAATTGACTTAAATCATGTAGACGCACGCCAGAAGGAAAAGTTTGATTACTTTGATTTAATTTTGTAGTTTCATCAAGATTATATGTTTGATTCGGTGTTGTAAAAGTGTCGTCAAAAAGTTTAGGTTTTTTCAATGGTGTACTTGTTGTTTTCAACTTCTTATAATTAATCTCGTCATTAAAAACTGCTTCGTCTGGTTCAATATTAATATTTTTCGTTGACGCATCAACAAATTCTTTCAATGGTTTTGTTATTGGTTTAAAAGTAGTTTGAAAGAATGATTCTGCATTCGGTTCACCAATTTTGAGGGCTTTGTGTTTTTGTCGTGTTACATTCCTAGTTTTTATGTCTCTAAGTACTTTTTTTCATCCATTTCAACAGGTCTCTCTAAACAGCTTAACAGCTCTCAAAACAGGTTTATCAAATATCAAAAACAGTTTTTTTTTATCAGATCAGATATTAATTACAGCATTCGAATAGGTTATTATAAGAACTGATTAAATATGTGATTTTGTCTAATGTTTTATAGTTGAATGAAAATATCAAATCCCTTTCTATATCGCGATGTATCAATAGAATCATCCTTGCTTATCACCAAAAAACCGTATTTCTCCTTCCAGCATTCAGCACATATTTCGCGAAACTTTTCATAAGACATATCTGTAGTTACGTGATCACTATAAATATGTTTCATATTCATATCATCTTGTTTAAATATAATAATAAAGTTAGCATTATCTCGTATTAAATGTTTTGGTACATGTGTGTATGTTTGACATAAATAAAAACTATCAATATCTTTATGTCGTCCCATGCAAAAGTATGAACGTATGTTATTTTGTTTCTCACAAGCTACATCATCAAATATCATAATGGAGTTGCGTTTAGCCTTTTCTGGTGGAAGGACATTAGTATTTTGAGAAAATGTGTTATATCCTATTCCTTTAATAGAAGATATCAATTGTTTCAGATATTCATATTTTGTTTGATATAAAGATTTCGAATATATAAATATATTTTCGAATTTCAGGCCATTAGGGCTTTCTATTAAACTTAGCATAACATTCGTCTTTCCACAATTTGATGGTCCCACAATAAGTGCTCTTATATTATTAAGGAGTAATGAGCTATGTTTCACAACTCTCGAATTTTCTGTAGAATGATCGACATTTCTCACTTTTATCGTCTGATTTTGTTTTGTATTATCTTCATTTATGTGAGAAATAAAAGGCTTATGTTTTATTATAAGTTTAATTTCAATTTGCCATTTTATTTACATTTTAGTTTCATTTGACATTTAATTTACATTTTAGTTTCAAAGTTTTAGTTTCATTTGACATTTAATTTACATTTTATTTTAACACTTCAGTTCCATTTTATTTAATTTATATTTATTGAATTAACAATTAAAATGATTTTTAAAACTGATTGCGTTGAAATAAATATGCACCGACGCCCGAAAACCAACTAACTCATCGTGCGCGTCAGTTTTTGTGTTGTCTCTGTCTGTTTAATATGTCCGTCCAGTCCGGGTTGCCTTTGCAAGGCTTTTTTGCTCCGTTCCTACAATCGGCTGTCCTGACGTTTCATTCGTCCCGAATGACGTGCTCCACCGCTTCATAAACTCTGCTACGGTCGTCGTTCTCCCAGGACCCTCGTGCTCACCCACCTTTTCCACTTCATATCGCCCATGGTTTAACTTGCGCAAAATCTTATACGGCCCCAGATATTTCCCTTTCAATTTTAACCCAACACCGTATTGTGTTCTTTTTATAGCAACTAAATCATTTTCCTGATATGTTTCAGCTGGTTTACGTTTAGCATCAAAATTTCTACGATTCTCCTGTTGTATCTTTTGAACATTTGCTTTAGCTGACTGCCTAATTTCGTTACGTTCTGCATCTAAATCTTCAATAGCAGCATCTTGTACCAACCCATTCAAATCTGGAATAGTCTTTACTCGCATATCGCATCCAGTTAAAATTCTAAACGGTGAAACATTTGTGCTGCGGGGTGGGGTATTATTTATGAAAGCATAGGTACAGCAATGCGGTGCACTCGCTCTACTTGACCATTTCCGCGGGGAACACCTGTAGAAATTAAAAGATGTTGGATTTCCTGTTCCTCACAATAATTTTTGAACATATGTGACGTAAAAGCTGCACCTCTATCTGAAACTATTCTCTTAGGATTACCGAATATAGCTGCCTGTTTTTTCATGCGATCTACTACTGCTGAAACACTCGTATCTTTTGTAGGATATAACCAGACAAATTTGGAGAAGCCGTCCACCACCACAAGAATGTAATTGTAATGCTTATTTGTCGTTGTCATTGGACCCACATGATCAATGTGATACGTACCAAGCGGTCGATCCTCTTTGCATATTGGCATGAGGAAACCCTCCTTTTTACCTGCTTTCGTATTCGTTATGATACATTCAATGCAACTGCTAACCACTTTCGACACTTTGGAGCTAAGATTGGGTATAAAATACGATTTTTCGATGCAGTCTTGAGTTTTTCTGGCGAAAAATGTCGCAGCCTATGAGCTATTTTGATTATCTCCTCCTCCATCTGAGAGGATACAATAATCAATTCTCTTAAAGGATCTTTGTATAAAATATCATGAAAAATATAGAAATCATCATAGTTATCATTTGCCAAAACCTTTCTAATCGCTTTCGTCCAATCACCTTCCAGTTGTGCCTGTTTCAGTCTGTGACTTAAAGAATCTTCGATAATTAAACAATATACCCTACTTAATGTATCAACATGTCTCATCTGAGACCCTGATCGATGCTCAATTTGGTGATCGAATTCTTGTAGGAACATTGCCCACCTTGCAACCCTAGGAGGTACGTCTTCTTTTCGCATAGTAATCGTGAAGGCATTGCAATCAGTAATTATCTTAAACTTAGAACCCATTACGTAAATCCTCCACTTTTTAAGTGCCTCTACTATAGCCAAAACTTCTAACTCATATGCACTGTATTTTTGTTCTGCTGGTTTTGTCTTACGACTCATAAATTGAACTGGATGAAAACTCTGATCATCCGACCACTTTAGTAACAACACCGCTCCGTAGCCATATTTCGACGCATCAGTATGGATCTCAGTTTCCGCCATTGGGTTATATATTTTCAATACGGGAGCCTTTACAAGAGCGCTTCGCAGCTGGTGAAAAGCGGCAACCTGCTCTTCACCCAAAGTTCAAACTGAATCTTTTCGCAAAAGGTCAGATAGCGGTTTTGCTATCAAAGCATAGTTCTGTATGAATCGCCTAAAATATGAGGTTAAGCCAAGAAAACGTTCAATTCCTTTCCTATCACTCGGAACAGGATAACTTGCAACTGCTCGAGTTTTTCCCTCAGATGGCCTAATCGTACCCTTTTCTATTATGTAACCAAGAAAACAAATTTTTCTTTGTAAAAACTGGCATTTTTTCCATTTTATACGTACGCCGTATTTTGACGCTACCTCTAGAACCCTTTTTAACTTTTCTATTCCTTCCTTTTCATCTTTTGCTGGTATGACTAAGTCATCCATGTAAACAGCTACAATGCCCTCTCTTATACACTCTCTGAAAATAGAATTAATGAATCTGCAGAACACAGCCGGTGAATTCGAAATACCGAAAGGTACGTATAAAAATTCATATTGACCCGCATGTGTTACGAAAGCTGTGTATTTTCTTGACTATGGTTCTACCGGTACATGGAATAATCCATCCTTTAAATCTAAAGTAGTAAACACATTTGCTCCTTGCAGTCTATCTAGGATGTCGTCTATACGTGCCATAGGAAAATTATCTCTTATAATCTTTTTATTCAACCGGCGATAATCGCAGCAAAGACGTTTACTTCCATCTTTCTTACTAACTAATACTATTGGTAATTTGACATACTAGGTTGAATAATACCTCTTCCAACCAATCGCAAATCTGTTTATCGACAGTGCATTGGTCTGCGTGAGAAAACCTTCTTGTTGGCCGCTGGCTAATGGGGCACTCATCCTGTAAGACTATCTTCATTTCAATCGGACTAACCGCATCTCCACTTGGCACATACTCGTTTATCAAAGTAGTTATCGCTATTAAATGACTTTTATTGAGGTGAGTTAAATTTACGTCTTCCTGTACTTCTGGGTTAACACAAAAACTTCCGAATTGGTTTAAAAATTCTAAACTTCTTCCTTCCTCGTTTCCATCCTCTTTATGCGAACCAATATCTAAATCTTCGTGTAAAATGCTTTCAACTTTCTTCGGAACAAACTGGACTCCTTGCTTCCTAACGTTAATGTCAACATACTATAACACTGAGCTACCAATTATGGCCTGATATCTCATCGCTTTCTCGTCTACTACAAAAAATTCCAGCTTTAACTGAATTTGATCAATTTCAGCCTCAACAATGATGCTGCCTATTGTAGTAAGCTCACCACTGCCAATACCGAACATTCGAATCTTTCCTTCTTGTAGCTTCATACCTAACTCCATTTTATTTAATATATCGCGTCTAATTAAACACAAACTACATCCGGTATCTACCAAAGCATTCAAATCATTGTTTCTTATTAAAACTTTCTTGAATTTTAGACCACACCTACTATCAGCTTCGTGGTGAAGAGTATTAGCACCGTCACGCTCTTCTTTTATTTTAGCATTCTTACTACGATTGCACTCAAAGGACCGATGCCCCATCTCGTTGCACTTAAAGCATTTATACTGATTACTAGTACAATCTTTTGCCAAATGTGCTGCACTACCGCACCTGAAACAATTCTTCATATTTTTATATTGTGTTGGCTTTTCAACATCTTCACCCTTTGATACCATTTGTGGCTTCTTACCAGACTGCACCATATTTGGTTTATCGCGAATTTTCTCATATATTTTTATTTGTTCTTTTAGCTCACTAATCGACTTGGCTTGATATAAGACAGTTTTATTTATCTTTGAATCTGGAATCCCCTCAATAAAATATTCCATAAGACTGTTTTCATCAAGATTTATTGATTTACCTATTTCCATTAAAGTATAAAGATATTCGCGGAATGTTTCTTGTTGCCTCTTATGACGATTACGTAATATTTTATGAATCTCAGATGCTGAAAGTTTCGCACCAAATTCTTCTACCAATACTTCTTTTAAAGAGTTCCAATCTGTTAACCCTTTCTGACTCCTAACATATAATTTTGGAGCACCCTTCAACAACTGTTTGCTATAGATAAACTTCTGTATATTATTCCACCCTACTGCTGAGGCATTTTCTTCGAACTCCTCAACCCAACACCTAACGTCGAGTGCATTTGTACCGCTGAACAAGGAAAGACTTTCTTCTATATCTTTAAAAGTAAAAATAGACTTCTGCACCGGCAATAGCGCGGCGCCAGTGGCCACATCTTCATACACTGAGAGGTTTGATTCTTGATCACTAACATCATCATTCGGGACTTCGTGGCCGAAATGTAGGAGAAGCCTTTCCTGTAGTATTTTTTTCCGTCCTGTCGTTGGTAGATTTAGTTCCCACAGTTTATCTTTCAACCTGTCACAATTCATGGTCATTATCGTCTCTACATCCATTTTATTACAATAGTAATATATAATAATAAAATATATTTTAGAAAAATAATAAAAATTTATATAATATAAAGAAAAGTTAGAATTAATAATAAAAAATTAGATCGAATTGTATTTATAGTATTAATAATAATATTAAATCAATCTACTTCTAATAACAACTAAACAAAAAATTCGATTCTTCTTTGGAAATTTTCCTTTAGACTTCTTATTTGTATATTCTTCTCTTTCTAATTTTTTTTTTAAATTTCTCTTTGCAACTTTTGGATTTCCTTTCCACCACTAACTTTAAGTTATTGAATACTGTTTTTATTCTTTTTTTTTTTTTTTTTTGTTTTTAATATAAATAAAAAATTAATTTGTTTTATATTCACTTGCTTTTTAAAGCTTTTTTTCTTTAAACTTGAGTTATATTGCAAACTGTTTACTTCTTTTACTCCTTTCTTTCAACTTTGTTTCAACTTCTGGTTTTAATCTTACTTTGCTTCTATTTCTTAATTGTTTTGTTTCATTTTCACCTTCTACTGTTTGTTTTGATCTTACTTTTCTTCTGTCCTCTTAACTTCTTTGCTTCGTTTTCATCTTCTTTTGTTCGTTTCAATTTCACTTCGTTCTGCCTACTTTTTTGCTTCGTTTTCAACTTCTTTTGTTTGTTTCAATTTTACTTCGCTCCTTTCTTCTTAACTTCGTTTTCCATCTCGTTGGCGTGCTTCTGCGACGTCGGCTCTCCTTTTACGCTGTTGCTATGCTTCTAGAACTTTCTAGTCGTCGTTATTTTTAAAAATGACGCACTTCTTCTCTCTTTTTTTTTTTTTGCAAATGTCTAAACGGACTTTTTACAATATTTTATGGCACTTTATAAATGTTTTTAATTTGCTTTATAACATTTCACTTATACTCTTCTTTCTATCCCGGTTGAGCCCCCAATTTAATTGTGGGAAATAAAAGGCTTATGTTTTATTATAAGTTTAATTCCAATTTGCCATTTTATTTACATTTTAGTTTCAAAGTTTTAGTTTCATTTGACATTTAATTTACATTTTAGTTTCAAAGTTTTAGTTTCATTTGACATTTAATTTACATTTTATTTTAACACTTCAGTTCCATTTTATTTAATTTATATTTATTGAATTAACAATTAAAATGATTTTTAAAACTAATTGCGTTGAAATAAATATGCATGCGCACCGACGCCCGAAAACCAACTAACTCATCGTGCGCGTCAGTTTTTGTGTTGTCTCTTTCTGTTTAATATGTCCGTCCAGTCCGGGTTGCCTTTGCAAGGCTTTTTTGCTCCGTTCCTACATTTATTGAGTCTACTTTAATGAATAAACAATGTATTAAGAAACATTTTTATAAATATCCTATCAGTCGAAATCAAGCACGTGAAGGAAAAGATTTTGTCAACAATTTAATAAACAGTCTACCGATTGAACTTCACTTGCTTGGTTATCAATTTTGTGGTCCTGGTACAAAACTAGAGAAGCGGTTGTTAAGGGGTGATAAAGGTATAAACCCATTAGACGCAGCTTGTAAAGCTCACGATATAGCTTATTCGCAAAATAAAGACGTGCAAAAACGTCATATAGCAGACCAGATTTTAAAGGAAAAAGCGTGGAATCGTGTTAAATCTAAAGATAGTAAGGTCGGTGAACGTGCAGCAGCTTGGCTTGTAACAAACGCTATGAAAACGAAAGTTAAATTGGGTATGGGTATTAAAACAAAGAAAAAGTACAATGCTGTTGAAAGGGAACTATTTAATAAAGCAATTACAAATGCTAAAAAGGTTGTAAAAAAATCTTATGATATTAAAAGTGTTATAGCAGCAGCTAGAAAAACCATATCGAAAACTTTTGGTAAAAATAAGTTAAACGTTAAAATACCTCGGATAATACCCATTCCAAAAATTGGAGGATTGCTACCTTTAATACCACTATTTGCGGGCTTATCAGCTCTGGGTGCAGTAACATCTGGTGCATCAGGTGTTGCAAAATGGTTTAATTCAGCAAAGTCTGCAAGAGAACAATTAAAAGAAGCTAACCGCCACAACAAAACTATTGAAGCTATAGCTATGGGTAAAGGACTTCATCTCAAACCTTATAAAAAAGGATATGGTTTATATTTATCACCGAGTTCAAAAAACTTTTAGAAAGACTACCCAAAAGAGCCCTCAATGAAAATGATATAATAAAATATACACAACAATTAGCTAATTTCAGAGGAGTTTTTTTGCGCAACTTTCTACCGAAAAAACCTCGCAAACACGAATGTGGCGTAGTTAATTTGGATGACAGCTCCGGTTCCGGCACACATTGGGTAGCATATAATAAAAATAATAACAATAATGAATACTTCGATAGTTTTGGAAATTTATTAAATATAATTACATCAGACATCATAAATATAATACTTTTAATTGTGGTAATTTATGTTTAAAATTTTTATATGGAATAAATATAATTTCAATACACACAAATAGCTATTTAATTTTAAACCTTCAACAGGTCGATGACATTTATTTTAAATGGAGATACTTCAGTATTAACTGCAGATTATTTTCCACCTATACAATTAAAAACAAATTATTTGTGCGGTCTTGTTGATTTTCAAACTTATAATTCTATACCTAACGTTGATGTGACTAATAGTTTGTTTCATTATGAAGATGGCGTTGTTGAAATACCTGTGGGATCTTACGAAGTGGATGATATCAAAAATTATATTGTGTCGGAATTGCAAAGTGCAAACTTGTCGACTACATTGTCAATTTATGCGACCAACAACACGCTCAAAACAGAAGTCAAGTCCAATAAACGAATCTGGTTCAATAGAGATCGAAGTATCGGTTCGCTATTAGGATTTAGCAAAAGAGAACTAATTTCAAATACATTACATATATCTGACAATCCTGTTAATATTATTAAAGTTAATAGCGTACGCATAGAATGTAATTTGATAATAGGATCATACATAAATAACGTGCCTGTGCATACACTTCATGAATTTTTACCAGATGTTAGTCCAGGCTATAAGATAAACGAAGTTCCGAAGAATGTTATATATTTACCAGTGAACGTTCGCGAGATAAGTTCTATATCAGTTAAGCTGGTAGATCAAAACGGTGATCTAATAAATTTCCGCGGAGAAACAATCACTCTTCGTATCCATCTTAAGCTTCAAAAAGAATGATTATTTATAATAAAAATTTTATAAATCATCCACATTTTGTCAGTTCTATGTCAACTGTCGAACAAAGAAGAGGAGTCATAGAAACCAGAGCTCAAACTAAAACTTTAACAAAATCAAATACGGAATTTTTTAAAACATTAGGATTCAGAGTTAAAAACACATTATGAGTGGAATAATCAACATTTTACAAAAACCTTTGCATGACGACACTGTTACCAAAAAAGAGTATCATAGATACTCATCATACTTACAATCATTTAATAACAGCGATGAAATCCGTTTTCCATTTTACCTAGCGAAAGTTTTATTTTTATTGATGGTTTAATAACCGTAGATCAGAAAAAAGTTTCAAATAATATTAAATTCAAGAACAATTGTGTAGGATTTTTATTTGATGAAATTCGTTATGAAATGAATGGAATGGAGATTGATCGGACACGTAATCTAGAAATCAGTACATCAATGAAAAATTATGTTTCTCTAAACGTTAATGAATGCAAAATGCTGCAGAATGCCGGATGGTCATCTCATAAAGAATTAGTACCAAAAGAAGGACATTTTAACTTTTGCATCCCGTTAAAAATGTTTTTAGGATTTGCTGAAGACTATAATAAAATAATTTTGAATGCAAAACATGAATTAATTCTACGACGTGCAAAATCGGATGAATTTGTTGCTCTTTCTACTGATCCAAATGAAAAGCTTAACATTCAAATTTCAAATGTTATGTGGAAAGTTCCACATATTCAACTATCAGATTCAACTAAGCTAGAGATTTACAAGACAATTAAAAGCAGCCGTCCTATCCAATTAGCATTTCGCAGTTGGGATTGCCATATAAACCCAACACTTGTTGCAGGTACAAATCAAATTTGGAATGTTAAACTTGCTCTTCAAAATGAAAGGCCACGTCAAATAATTATTGGATTTCAATCAACTGATGGAAAAAGTAAAAATACTTTTCAACATTGTAATCTCACTGACTTGAAAGTATATTTAAATTCAGAAACATACCCATATGAAGATCTAAATGTGAAATTTTGATAATGATCGTTATGTTATATTATATGAAATGTATTCAAAATTCCAACAATCCTATTATATGAGAGATCCTCAACCACTTCTTACTTCTGAAAAATATAAATCTGATGCACCGTTAATAGTAATAGATGTAACATATCAGAATGAAAGAGTAAAAACTGGACCAATTGATATTAGAATTGAATTTAAATCTTCAAGTAACATTCCAGCAAATACGTCTGCATATTGTTTATTACTTCATGATCGTCTTATTGAATATACTCCTCTAACAAATGAAATACGAAAAATTGTATAAACACAAAACGGAGAAATATTGGAGTCTTCTGAAAATGGAATACTTACTTTAGGCATGATCATCGTTGCAAATAAAATAAGAACATATGTAATTTTTTATTTTAATTAAACATTTTATTAATAATAAAGAATTCATTTTTGAAATAAATACAAAGCACAACATTTTTTCATTAATTTACCTATTTTTCCTTTTTTTTTTGATGTGTAAACATTTTAGCTCACGGTATGGGCAAAATTTCAAATGTGTAAAATGTAAGAATAACTGTATCGTAAGATGTAAGATAACTGTAACGTCCAGTTCCTCTCTCGCTCACACTACTGCGCGGCATGACTGTGCTACTCTAACCAACAAAGAGAAGAGAAGAAGAGAGGGAGAAATTAAAATACGAGCGGAGATTGTTTGTTTATATTTCGATCAATTTACTCACTCATGTATGTACATACGAAAACAAAATGTGTGTGTACATTTATTCGTGGCAGAATTATTTGTTGGTGTTAAACGTGTAGAGATCGATTATACCATACAAGCAGAGAAGTCGCCGTAGCAAACACAAGCGTTTAATAGGTTTTGAATTCGGTTAGTTAGATTGGATTAAAATTAAATATTTTTTAAAATATAAAAACAATACAAAATGATAATAATAAATAATCTAGGTTTCAGTAAATGTATAAACGAAATGTAGTAATAATGATAGCAAACCACGGCATTATAAAAATTTTGCTTTGTACATTAACCTTAGAAAGGCAACTCTTTTTTATCTATGTAAATAGCAAAAATGTTAAACAGAAAAAATCAAACTTATTTATTATAAAATCACTTATTTACTTCAAAGAAAATACATTGTTTCTTATTACCACGTTTATATCAACTCGCTTTCAATGGTGTCTGTCAGTCTGTTCGGTACAAATTTTGCAATCGATTTTAAGCTAACTTCCCGATGAGTTAGAGACTTGAAATTAAAAATATAGTTCAGAACTGGAAGACAATGCAATATGAAATATCTAAAATATATATAAATATAAAAATATTTAAGATATTAGCATCGGAAGTTTTTCCATTTTTTCATAGATCAAAGCATTGAATTAATCGTTGTTAAAATCATTGCTTTAGCGGGAGTAGAATATATGTATATGTGTATACATACACAAATTCAGAGATAAATGAGAGAGAAAACAAAAACAAACAATAACGAACTTTTCTTTTCGTTTTGTTCCGCTTACAAAGAGTATAGATTGTAAAGAGATCGCAATTTGCTCTTGCTGCAGCGAGGTGCAATACCGATGGTTGTCAATACATCCAGCAGACAAAAATGTATGAATGGATGAGTTTGACGTGTTTGATGAAATAAATATTTAACATTTCTTTTAGCAAATAACTTTTAACATTTACAATATTTATATATTATTTATATACAAATATGTAAACGTTTTGTTTTGATTTTATGAATTTTATATAAGTACTTTTAAATCTTTTTCTACTGATTTCATGAGATCAAAATGCGAAGAAATATCACTATTTTCAACATTGTACCTAAATATATGTATGTAAATAAGTATATTTAGCTAAAATGTTAGAACTGTTCATATTTTATATATTAATATATAAATAAATTATTCTTCTTGTACATTTTTACATCCATAACAACAAATCTTCTCCAAATACATAATTTGGCAAATGCCTTTATTTCATTTCTGTTTCAAAATGTAGAATCACAACGAGTTGCAATGTAAAAACAGTATTTATTGAGTACCCATTTATGTGAGAAGATATAATTTGAATTCTGTTCTATTTAATGAAAACGGCTATTTGCAATCTGGGGAAAATGATCTTGCACGAGTCCAATAATTAATTGTGACATTGCTTAGACAATTGGTTTTGATTCAATGTGTCAACAATTTCAAATTCCAATTGAGTTCAAATGACTTCAAAACCTCAATTGACTTCAAGTCACTCCAATTTAGTGCAAATTGTCGATTATTAACCATGACTTCAAGGTATTGCAATTAAATTGAATGCATTATTTTACAGCTCAGGTCTTTACTTAAAATCGATTGCAAAATTTCACACATACAAGACTAAAAAGTAAAAAATAATAATTTAAATAAAAAATATTTTTAATATACCACGTTTTTAAAATAATTTCTCCTAACCCCATACAGATTCACAACCACATACAGATTCCTTATCCCATACAGATTGTCTTGAAAATTTGTAACTGTGAATTTTAGTAGGACGAAAGTACTTGTATGATTTAAAACGATAAACGTGGGACGCATATGAATAGAGATAAAATTGCTAGCCATTTAGGTGAAATATTCATCCATCAATTTCCTATTGCATGCGCTTCGAAAGTGATATATATAATTCCTTATTTAAAGAAATTAATTTAATGTCACCTGGAATATTTGCTAATTCCTTAACAAATAAATGGCAATCATAGCCAGAAAAGTTATGAAAAAAAATTGGAAAAATTTAGGGGTAACATATTTTAAATTGCACTCTGAATGTGCTGGTCCTCTATATTTGCCAGTTAGATGACAATGATCGGAAACTCTATCAGACTGATTTAAAAGCTGTTTACAAATATGGCAAATGGGGCTATTTATTTGAAATATTTCTTCTTCTAATCTTAAAGGATTCATTGGCTTTATAATTTTATTTAAAAAATATTTATAAAAACAATGGATGCGTGCAAGGCACGCAAGATATTTGATGTGTAAACAGTTAAACCAACTGAATGCCATATACATGAGCTCACATATGTATAGCCATTTATAGGGATTTGATGTATAATCTATATGCTTAGGTAAATAATTCAAATTAAAAGAATTCTTTTATAAAGTCAAAAATTTATTAGATATCATTATCTTTTATATATATGTAATAGCCCAATTCACTATAAATTGCAAATGGCCTTGCAACAATGCAAATTTTTGTTCCATATCGTATGTATTTGTTGTTGTGATAGTAGCAATATTTTGCATTTGCACCAAATCGTGAATAGGGCAGATATGTTGTAGTTGAATCATTTTTCTTTTCCTCAATGCATCGGGCATGATATGCTCGCATATACGCAACTGCAATTGCATCTTTTTTTCCGCGCTTTAAGTTTTTCTTCCTGTCGATTTAAAAATTTTATTAGATTTGAAAATTTTACATAACGTCGTATAGGTATATGAATTTGTACACACATACGCCAAATCAATACTCAGGCGACGATAAGTGCTTTCCGCATTTAACCTTAGAAAAGCAACAGGGGTGACCAGTCACCCCCCCCCCCCCCCCCCCTACTTTTTAAAAGCACCGCAAAGAGATTTGCCTTAACTGTATTTAATAAAAATAAGAAACAATGTATTTTCTTTGAAGTAAATAAGTGATAGATAAAAAAGAGTTGCCTTTCTAAGGTTAATGTACAAAGCAAAATTTTTATAATGCCGTGGTTGGCTATCATTATTACTGCATTTCGTTTATACATTTACTGAAACCTAGATTCTTTATTATTATCATTTTGTATTGTTTTTATATTTTTAAAAAATAAACACACACATTTTGTTTTCGTATGTACATACATGAGTGAGTAAATTGATCGAAATATAAACAAACAATCTCCGCTCGTATTTTAATTTCTCCCTCTCTTCTTCTCTTCTCTTTGTTGGTTA
>CAVNUY010000023.1:0-85112 GCA_963691655.1 Toxonevra muliebris | reverse complement strand
CATTCTTCTGGTATGCAACACTTGTTTCATTGATTTGAACTTAGTTAACCCAATCGTGGTGTGATGGGTACGTATGATATTCCCCAAATATAACAGCAAAAAAATTGTATAAATAAAAAATATAGCAATAGAATATGATTATTTTTTCATTAATAATTAAAAAATACATAAAATCGAAAACGCTTTATATGGCAATCGATTAATAAAACAAAAATTAAGGAATCTTATGTTCATAAGTTCGTTAGGTCTGTGGTATGATATGCAGGTTAATTAGAAAAACTAGGTAGTAAGAAAGAGATAATTTTATGTAGATAAATATCATCTGATATATGTAATACATATTAATATATAAAAAACCCGATCTAAACCAAATCGAGTACACATATCTGTTGATTTTCGAAGGGCAAATAAATATAAAAAGTTTTTGGAAAGTGGGCGTGCACGTCCCGTTCAACTCAAAATAGGAGACAGGCGAGTTTTTATCTATTTCTTACTACACAGTTTTTCTAATTAACCCGCATATCATACCACAGACCTAACGAACTTATAAACATAAGATTCCTTAATTTTTATTTTATTAATCGATTGCCATATAAAGCGTTTTCGATTTTATGTATTTTTTAATTATTAATGAAAAAATAATCATATTCTATTGCTATATTTTTTATTTATACAATTTTTTTGCTGTTATATTTGGGGAATATCATACGTACCCATCACACCACGATTGGGTTAACTAAGTTCAAATCAATGAAACAAGTGTTGCATACCAGAAGAATGGGAAATTTGTTCGCATTCAGAGAACTTTCGAAATTTGTGATTCCCATAATAAATACATGTCAATTATGTTCCACAAATTATTTTTTACATAATAAAAAAGTAGTATACTTTTAGGCTTTCGTTATGGGTGCATGTACAGAAAATATACCAATACGCTAACAAATAAATTAAGTTATCATTTCATTTTTTTTAAATAAAATAAATTAATAAATTAAGATAAATAAATAAGAATAAATAAATTGACACATTATCTGAACAACTTTGACCAATGTTCATGGGGGGCACAAAGGGATCGCTCCATATAAAAGAGTGCTCAAAAGTCGATTTTAAAAAATGGGTTTATTATATTCACAAATAATTTCTACTTTTTATGGTATAAGAGATATGCAGTGCTAAGCTTAAAAAATCTTTCCATTTTTTTTAACATGATCAACCAAATCAATGTTATATGAACTTTGTGTTGTTATTACAAAGTCTTCGTTAAATCTATCCCAAAAATTATTTTGATTTCCGTTAGAATGGTGTATGCAAATATTACCAATTCTTTTATTTTTTTGTGCGAAAAAGTTTTATTTGCAAAAATTCAAACATATGTTAAATATTTTTAAAGTAAACTTTTAACATACATTTTTTTTCGAACGGGCAAAGTGATTGAGGGTATATTAATACCACAATAATATAAAAATATTCGGCAAAAAGAATCTGAAGAGAAAAACCCAAATCAATTTGCCCGTTCGAAAATAAAATGGTTTTGAAAAATTTTTCGTCTATACTCGAAAAAGAAAAACAATGGATGTGTGCAAGGCACGCAAGATATTTGATGTGTAAACAGTTAAGCTAACTGAATGTCATATACATAAGCTCACATATGTATAGCCATATATAGGGATTTAATGTATAATTTATATGCTTAGGTAATTCAAATTAAAACAATTATTTTATAAACTTAAAAACTTATTAGATATCATTATCTTTTATATATATAATAACCCAATTCACCATAAATTGCAAAAGGTCTTACATCATTGTAAATGCAAATTTTTATTCCATATCACATATATTTGTTGTTGTGTTAGCATAAATATTTTGCAATTGCACCAAATCGTGAATAGGGCTGATATGTTGTAGTTGCATTATTTTTCTTTTACTCAATGCATCGGGATCTATATGCTCGCATATACGCAGCTGCAATCGCATTATTTTTTTCGCGCTTTAAGTTTTTCTTCCTGTCGATTTGAAATTTTATTAGATGTGAAAATTTTACATAACGTCGCCTGAGAATTGATTTGGCGTATAGGTATATGAATTTGTACACACATACATCAAATCAATTCTCAGGCGACGATAAGTTCTTTCCACATTTAACCTTAGGAAGGCAACAGAGATGACTAGTCACCCCACTACTTTTTAAAAGCACCGCAAAGAGAGTTGTCTTAACTGCATTTAATAAAAATAAAAAAGAATGTATTTTTATTGAAGTAAATAAGTGATTTTATAATAAATAAGTCTGATTTTTTCTGTTTAACATATTTGCTATTTACATAGATAAAAAAAAGTGTTGTCTTTTATAATGCCGTGATTTGCTATCATTATCACTACGTTTTGTTTATACATTTATTGAAACCTAGATTCCTTATTACTTATCATTTTGTATTGTTTTTGTATTTTAAAAAATATTTAATTTTAATGCAATCTAACTAACCGAATGCAAAACCTATCAAACGCCTGTGATTGCTACGGCGACTTCTCTGCTTGTATGGTATAGTCGATCTCCATACGTTTAACACCAACAAATAATTCTGCCACGAATAAATGTACACACACATTTTGTTTTCGTATGCACATATATGTGTGAGTAAATTGATCGAAACATAAACAAACTCCGTTCGTATTTTAATTTCTCCCTCTCTTCTTCTCTTTGTTGTTTAGAGTAGCACAGTCATGCCGCGCAGTAGTGTGAGCGAGAAGGGAACTGGACGTTACAGTTATCTTACATCTTACGATACAGTTATTGTTACATTTTACACATTTGAAATTTTGCCCATACCGTGAGCTAAAATGTTTACACATCAAAAATTTTGATTTTGTTGTAAGTATTTTTTTTAGTTTTATTGCAAAAAGTATGTTTTTTAAGTTAACTGAAAATAATAAGAATTAAGTCTTTAAATATAGAGAAGCCCGAACATTTGGAGAATTTAAAAAGATTTTAGAGCCAAGATATATCTACCATTGATCTGCATTTTTGGAGCTAGTTCGAATTGCAAATTTTTATCATTAATTAATTTTCGGAAAACCAAAACCGAAGAGCATACAACAAAAAAAAAAACTATATTTACAAAATTTAATAAAAATCTTATCTACGATAAGATAAGAAGAGCACCTAATTTTTAATTGCAGCACCTAATTATTGCATCACTACTTTTTTTTAAGTCCCACTAAAGACATAGAAACTAAAGGAGCACCTAATTTTTAATTGCAGCACCTAATTAGCACTTAATTAGCACCTAATAATGGCATCATTACTTTTTTATTTTTCTAAGGTTTTAATTTTAGGGACTGCTAGGTTTACATGAAAAAAACATTTCCACTAAAAACATAGAAACTAAAGGAGCACCTAATTTTTAATTGTAGCACCTAATTAGCACCTAATTATGGCATCATTACTTTTTTATTTTTCTAAGGTTTTAATTTTCGGGACTGCTAGGTTTACATGAAAAAAATATTTCCACTAAAAACATAGAAACCAAAGGAGCACCGAATTTTTAATTGCAGCACCTAATTAGCACCTAATTATGGCATCACTATTTTTTCAATTTTCCATTTCGGGACATTTTACCAGTTAACACTGGTAAAATATCTGCAGCATGCAGAATTTTTATTCACATCTCTATTTTGACATTTTAAATATTTTTTTTTTGGGCTAATACCACCACCCGCCTAGCTGGCAGAAGGACGTTCCCAACTACGAATGGCTTACCGTAGTAGAGCGACCCGGATAACAAAACAGAAGTGCGAGGGAGAGAGTTCCACTGAGTACAAAATGACTGTATAGTAGAGAGAATTAATTGTTAATTTCTGAAGAATTTTCTTTTTAATTGATATTAAAGATTCTGGAAAATCAAACGCCTGTGTTTGCTACGGCGACTTCTCTGCTTGTATGGTATAGTCGATCTCCACACGTTTAACACCAACAACTAATTCTGCCACGAATAAATGTACACACACATTTTGTTTTCGTATGCACATATATTTGTGAGTAAATTGATCGAAACATAAACTAACAAACTCCGCTCGTATTTTAATTTCTCCCTCTCTTCTTCTCTTTGTTGTTTTGAGTAGCACAGTCATGCCGCGCAGTGGTGTGAGCGAGAGGGGAACTGGACGTTACACACGAGTGGCAAACTATAAAGTTAAATCGAAATATAGAGTTTGAGCACTTCATAATAGCATTAAAAAACAAAGTAACGACTTTTAGTTATAATGGTTGAAACTTGATAAATAATGTAAGGCCTTATACAGTTAATTTTATAATGCTTCTAATTTTTAAATTTTGTAAAGCTAAAACCATTGTAAATAATCTTGTATAAGGCCTTACAAAGTATTCTTTATAAAGTTACGATTTTTAATGCTTATGAAGTTCTTTTAATACTTTAACACGGTTATCCGAAATATAAACAGCATGTGCAATGAATTATAGTCTCTTTAGTGCTTTTAAAAGGTTTTCGAAAACTACATTGTTCGAACTTTCGGGAAAAACAAAAGTCGCCATTGTTGCTGCAAGCAAAATTGTGAAATTGTGTTTAAAAATGAATATTTCTCAGTGGAGAAAATATAAAACAAGCTCACGCTATTATAAAAGCGTCCAAAATCATATTGTTTTGCAAAAACATGGATTAGCTAATAAAAAACAGATGTTGAAAAACAATATTAATTTTCGTGACATTGTCAATAACCAAAACAACGAAACTGCAGGCGCAGAGGACAACAATGTGGTTCCGTCTCATATGCCTGGTGATACGGAAGAAATTGAAACTAGAAATAAGTGGCTGAATGAATTTAAGAATACTGAAAATAGCACTACTGATGAAAATAATCCCGAAGATGAGGATGGCATCAAAGTCCGTGATCTTTGTGAAGAATTGAAAATCTGGTCCATTACGTTCGGAATTGCTCGAGCGTCATTTTCAGCCTTATTACAAATTCTGAGAAAAATACCAATTATTGGAGAAAATGTACCTAAGGACCCCAGAAGTTTGGTTAAATTAGATTCGAGTTTTAAAAAATTATGCATTATGCCTATGGGCAATGGGAAATACTGGCATCACGGATTGGAACGATGTCTTCGTTTGTACTTTAGTGACTTAAAGCAATCATTGAATATTTCGCTAAATGTAAACATGGACGGTTTACCTTTGTTTAGGAGCTCCAGATTAGAATTCTGGCCCATATTGGCAAACATACACGAAATCAAATCGAAAGTAATGATAATTGGGATTTATTGCGGTATTGGTAAGCCTCCGGGTCCAGAAATTTATTTAAGACCATTCGTCGACGAAATTAGTGATATACTAGCAAATGGAATCTTCATTAATGGTTACAAAGTGATTGTTTCGTTACGATGTTTTATTTGTGACTCGCCTGCGAGATCGTTTGTTAAAGGTATTTTAAACAATATTGGTTAAGTGTGGCTATAATAATATATAAATATTTTTTATTTTATTCTCAGGTGTTGCATACTTTAATAGCTGTACCGGCTGCCATAAATGCACAACAATTGGTTATCATAGTAATGTCAGTAAAACTACTTGCTTCCGGTGTATAGATTGCCCAGAACGAACAAACAGAGATTTCCGCACCCGGCAATATGATGATTATCACAAAAATACTACTCCACTTCAGGAACTTCCAATAGATATGATTAAACAGTTTATAGTGGCAGATGATCTTCATTTATTACACTTAGGTTTTATAAAAAGACTATTGGGTGGATTTTGCACAGGTCGTTATGGATTTAAAACAAAATGGTCATCAGACAATATAAAAAATATTTCATATGCACTGAAGAATATTACATTGCCTAAAGAATTTAAGCAAAGAACACCACGTGGTGTCGATGAACTGTCCTTTTGGAAAGGATCAGAATGCAAAACTTATCTTTATTACTTAAGCATAGTAAATTTAAAAAAATTTGTAAACGAAGAATACTACCAGCACTATCTTTTATTTTTTTGTGCTATTACAATTTGCTCTTCAACAGAATATGTTCATTGTTTAGATACTGCCGAGATGCTATTATACAATTTTGTAGAAAGCTTTATTTGTATATATGGGCCTGATTTTGTAACAAGCAACATTCATAACTTAATACACGTGGTGGATGAAGTTCGAAATTTTGGAATTCTATCGTCTTTCTCAAGTTACCCGTTTGAAAGTCAACTGTGTCAGATAAAGAGGCTCTTACGAACCGGATACTTACCTCTAGAACAAGCAGCACATAGACTAAATGAACTTTCTGAAATACTAGCGGGAAAAGATAAAAATTTAGAAAATTCCCCAAAATTGAAACATGAAAACAGTGGTGCAGAATTAAAAAAAAATTTCCCACTATGTAATAAATTTTACAACGAAATTCAAACCGAAAATTACGTGTTAATCGCTAATAGTAATGAAAACAAATGGTTCCTCACCAACAAAAACGAAATAGTTGAAGCAAACAATATTTTTATTTATAATAATGGCATTTATATTTATGGAAAAAGCTTGAAAGATACTCAGGATTTTTTTGAAATTCCTATAAAATCATCTAGGTTGCATATTTTTGTTTCAAATTGTAAACAGAAACACAATCCTGATATTTACACACTTCAAAATATAAAATTCAAACTAGTTCCTATTTCATATGAAAAACAGATTGTTTTTATTCCTTTACTTCATTCATTCAAATAATATATACATAGGTATTTTCAATTATCTGAATTAATATTTTAAATAAACAATATGTATTGAAAAAAATAAATTTTATATTTTATAATATCTTGAGATAATAGTGTTTTATTCATTTGTGTTTAAATATCCAATTAAACATTTAAAATTATATTTTAAACAAAAATTTTAAGTAAAGTTAAAATAAAAAACATTTATGTTTATATATTCAATTAAAAAAATTTTTTTGTAAAGAATCGTATAAAAAAATAACATTCAAATCGCATTTGAAACATAATAAAGTTTCATAAAAATAACATTTGTGTTTCTGGAACCAGAGAATTTAGTTTGGAGCGTTATCTTCTGCTACCTCTCCTTCTACAGTGTTCTGTACTTGCTCACAATTTTGTATTCCAACATGAACTTTTCTTCGTTTTGCATGCGGTTGTCTAGTTACTCCCACTTTAGGTTTAGCCCGGCTGGTGCTAGTGTTTAATTTTTGCTTTATATTTTTTATCACTTTATCAATTGTGATGTTAGGATCAGCCAATTTAATTGCACTAGTAAACATTTCTATAATATTGTAATGCTTACTCATACAAATTTTTGACGCAAAATTTTTCGTACCATCGTCTTTTTTTCAGGCCGGGCAGCACCAGACCAGGAGCAATGGGTGAGAAATTTTCTGCAAAACAGTATATCGATGAGAACGTTTAGGCAACCAATTCCATTGTTCTTATATTGCCCATCTTTCCCATATATTTCACACAAATAATTTAGCTGAAATTGAAAAACTTAGTAATCTCTAGTTCAAGTTAATAATTGCATTGCAATTGAAATTAAAATATTGAAAAAAAGAATCCTACCCATGACTGCCTAAACTGGTTATCACTTTTAATAGGATTATGATGGCAACCAATTTCCGCCGATGATGTTGACGTATGCGGAATGCTTGTGTTATTAATGGCTTCAAACGCCTTTTTGTTTATCAATTCAGCTATATCATCTAGTTTTACGCTTAACGACGCATTTACTTTTAAAATGGAGTCATACAAAGTCTCTTTTATCAGAATATACCCTTCTGGAATTTGCAGTATTGATTGTTCTGCTGATGTAGTTATAGAATTTGAATCCATGTAAACATCAATATTATCTATTGGCGCATTTTGCAATATATTGTAAAAATTCCCATCTGATTGAATGGCATATTGTGATGGTGCAAACGTTGAACTGGATTTTGTCTGATTCTTATTTGATTGCTTAAGACTTATTATTGCCGGATGCTGTTGATTCTTGTTTGATGGCTGTTTCTGTTGAACAAATATTGTCAACAATTTCTGCTGCTGTTGAGCATTAGCAGTTAGTCTGCTGTTGGTTGATGGCGAAGTCTTCTGCTGTTGAACTTTCGTTGGTGGTGTTTGCTGTTGAAGAATTTTTCTTAAAGTCTGCTGATCTCTCGTCGGCGAAGTTGACAATACTGGAGAACATATTTCAACTGAAAGCATTTGACTGCCAAGAGCCTTGAAAAACCCATGATCGCTAGTAGTCGCAGCCGCTCTTCTTTTAGGTCTTTTGTTAGCATGGTCAACAGAAGCTGAACTTTCATCACCATCTGCTTCTGTCTCTGAAGTATCTGTAAATAAACTATTAGAATATAACAATTTTTTACTAGATTCCACAAACCTGACATGTCTTCACTCACTTTGTCAGCTTCCTCATACGTGTCACAATATCTTTTAACAAAGCAGTCTTGTATCTGCCAAGATTTTTCTGGGGCGGATGATGGATCTTTTCGCAATTTCACTATTTGGCTTGGTTTCAAGTGCGAAGGCCAAAATAGTTTACCCTTGCTTTCCCATAGACATGGAACAATTGTTATTGTTGTCTCCTTTGTTCGATTAAAGCCAACACTTTTAGTTTGTTGAATTACTTTAAATTTTGATGAACTTTTCTCTGCAAGTAATTACACCATATTTAATTTTCACAAGCACCATATTTGATAAGCACAAACTCATTTTATTCAGTTAATTTATTTTCATTACTTACCTGCTAATGACATTTTGCTGTTCTCATAACAAAATTTTTGTGCATTTATAAACAAATATTTGAGAAGAATAACAATTTGCGTTCGAAATGCGTAACAGATGCAAACAAAGCGAATAACTGTTAAATGTCAAATTACTGAATTCGAATTTAATATTGTTGCTACAGAATTCCTACCATGTTATTATAAAGTTGCCACTCGTGTAGTTCGAAGATAAAAATTGTATAGAAGCTTTGTTAGAGTTTAATATTGTTTTTAGAGAGTTTCTATTCGTAGTTTCTTTAAGAACAAAATTTTTTGTGCTTCGCACAAGGAACTCAATAGCCGAGTTGGTAAAGCTGCGGATGGATGTATGAAAGCACTTTGAAATTGAGAGGACAAGGTTCAAATCCCATCAGGTCTTAAAAGGTAATTTAAAATAAAATAGGAAAATAGTTTCATTAATAGTTAGTAATAATAATAACGAATTAAAAAAAAAAAAAACAATAATAAAAATTAGACAACATGAAATGAAAATGTTGAAATGATTTTTTTTTAATTTTGCACAAAATATAAACTTTAAAAGAATATTGTAATGACCTTTTAATAGTATTATATGAACTGTGTACATCCATTCTAATAACTTTTAAAAAACTAAATTCGAATTCGAATTGCTTTATAAAAACATCAAACAGACGTTTTTAAGACAATATAAGCCGATGTGCAAACCTAATAATGCTTCTACCACAGTATTATAAAAGCCGAATAAGCATTATATCTTCCCACAATTGCCTCAATAGAAACTCCATGAAGACTGTAAAATACTTTACAGTGCGGGGTTTAAAGTTATTCACTTTATAAATTAACATTGTAAGAACTTTTACTGTTATTAGCAAGGTAATTTTGCCACTCGTGCAGTTATCTTACATCTTACGATACAGTTATTCTTACATTTTATACATTTAAAATTTTGCCCATACCGTGAGCTAAAATGTTTACACATCAAAAAAAAGCAAACCAATAGATTTTAATTTAAAATTTTTTGTTTGAAAATTTTAAATTTCATACCTTTTTTTAGTTTTGCTTTCTTTGTTTACAATTGCAATTTCTTTGTTTACATTATTTTTCAAATATAAAATAACTACACTCATGTAATTTCTCACATGACATCTCATATTTTTAACATGAAAAAAATGTTAAATGCTTTGCCCATACGATTTCACATTGCATCTCATATTTTTAACATGATTTATTCTTATCAAAATGTTAATTTTTCTTATCACTGTTAAATCTATCGACGTCTCTGCCGTGGCCATACGATTTTAACATGCACCTCATATAATTTCTCAAAATGTTAATTTCAAAATCGCTGTAATGATTTATTCGGGTAAACAACAAGAACACAAAACTCTTCTTCTTATTTTAACATGAGGTGCAATGTTAATTCTTTACACATGTTAAATTTCATATATCGCTGATACAATAACATGTAAACAATTTTTTTATTTATTTCTTCTTATGTTTTATTATTTTTATTTTATTATTAATTACAAATGTAGTTATTTAAGAAAAAAATTAAATATTACATTAATATTGATAAGGGAAATAAAAAAGAAAATATTATAAAAAATTCCACATCTAATATTATGAGGTGCATGCATTTATTTATATTGAATATTGATAAATGACATAAAAAATATTTAATATGAAAATCTACATTTCATATGAAGTGCAATGTTAATTTTTTTTTCACAATATGTTTATTTTGAAATTGCTGTAATGGCTTATCTTCGTCAATTGTCGCAAAAACAACAAAACCACACGATTCTTCTTCGTATTCTTTGTTTCGGTTTTCTGCTACAATTTGATTTTAACATGAGATGCAATGTTAATTCTTTTGTACATGTTAAGTTTCATAAATTTCACAAATGTTTGTATTTATTCCCTATGTTTTATCATTTTTATTTTATTTGTTTAAGAAAAAATTTAAATATTTCAAAAATATTGATAAATGAAATAAATAAAAAAGTTATAAAAACTTTCACATCTCATATTATGAGGTGCATGCATTTATTTATATTGAATATTGATAAATGACATAAAAAATATTTAATATGAAAATCTACATTTCATATGAGGTTTAATGTTAATTTTTTTTCACAAAATTTTTATTTTGAAATTGCTGTAATGGCTTATCTTCGTCAATTGTCGCAAAAACAACAAAACCACACGATTCTTCTTCTTATTCTTTGCTTCGGTTTTCTGTAAAATCTGATTTTAACAGAAAAAATCCCATCGCATCACACATAATTCGATATTTACATTTTTCATTTTTATACAAATTTCAGCAAATTTGTGTTTTAGCGCGGTGTTGCCGATTTTCTCTGCTGCTGCAAAAAAACCAAATTGAATTTGGTTTGAATTGAATATTTTTCATTTTGCCAGCGAAACTTATGATCATTGTTTATGTTTGTGTTGGTGGTAATCGATGGGTGGTTTATTAGTTTGTCATCTTACATCATTGTTGTCTGAGACAAAGTTGTTTATTATGACAAGATAAATATTGTTTGCTTTTACACCAATCCTCCAGAGTCTCGGCGTACCGCTATTTTGGGAGATTTTCGGAGTATATGTTCCCAAAATCAATTTTGGTGTTCAGATACTCGTTTTACTTTTTTATGGGGAATATTTTTGTCGAAAGAAGTATGTCAGTATTCCAAGCCATTTAGCCTGTATGAACATTTTTAAATAAATTTTTGCCAAAAATCCTCTAAAACAGAGGTACAAAGAGCAGGTGGATGGTTGGTGTGGAGAGAAAAAATGTTTATCTTTTTGTAATACACAACTTTGCCTCAGATGCCAAAGTTGTAGGACCTCAAAATAATATACTTATATACCAATATCAATTATAAATGCTATGATTTTTGCAAAAGAAATAAAATAAAGAAGTAAAGCAAAAATATATTCCGTCGCATGTGCAAATGAGAATTGATTTGGCGTATGTGTATAAGTATTCCTGTGCCTATACGCAAAATCAATACTCAGGCGACGGTATGTTTGTAGAATTTATATGTATGTATGTAAAATAAATACAAAAATTTCTTCTTGACATGTTATCGTAGCAGCGATATATGAAATTTAACATGTACAAAAGAATTAACATTGCATCTCATGTTAAAATCACATTGTAACAGAAAACCAATTTCAAAATGAACATTGTGAGAAAAGTTAACATTGTACCTCATATGAAATGTAGATTTTTATATTATATATTTTTATTTCATTTATCTATATTCAATACAATAAATGCATGTACTTCGGTAGTAAAGTATTTAAATTTTTTCTTAAATAAATACATTTGTAGTTAATAATAATGAAAATAATAAAACATAAGAAATAAATACAGAAATTTCTTGTTTACATGATATCGTAGCAGCGATATATGAAATTTAACATGCACAAAAGAATTAACACTGCCACCTCATGTTAAAATCAGATTGTAGAAGAAAAAAGAAGCAAAGAATAAGAAGAAGAATCGTATGGTTTTGTTGTTTTTGCGATAATTGACGAAGATAAGCCATCACAGCAATTTCAAAATAAACATTTTGTGAAAAAAATTAACCTTGCACTTCATATGAAATGTAGATTTTCTTATTAAATATTTTTTATGTCATTTATCAATATTCAATATAAATAAATGCATGCACCTCATAATATGAGATGTGGAATTTTTTATAGTATTTTCTTTTTTATTTCCCTTATCAATATTAATGTAATATTTAAATTTTTTCTTAAATAACTACATTTGTAGTTAATAATAAAATAAAAATAATAAAACATAAGAAGATATAAATAAAAAAAAATCTTGTTTACATTTTATTGTATCATATATATGAAATTTAACATGTGCAAAGAATTAACATTGCACCTCATGTTAAAATAAGAAGAAGAGTTTTGTGTTCTTGTTGTTTACCCGAATAAATCATTACAGCGATTTTGAAATTAACATTTTGAGAAATTATATGAGGTGCATGTTAAAATCGTATGGCCACGGCAGAGACGTCGATAGATTTAACAGTGATAAGGTTGGAGTGGCTGTCGAGAGACACACTTAGGCCTGAACGGCCCATTGTGATACCAAATAGTTGGACCTACAGTTTAACGCCGATTCCGAACGGCGGTTTTTTATCGGCTTGGTGGTTTTGCCATTACCAACCAATGTGTGTACTTGTACATTATCTTATAATTCTCATACACTTCATATTGATAGCGAATATAAGAAAGTTATGAAAATTAACCACCAGACGAAGACGGGAATCGAACCCGAACCTCCCAGATGAAAATCTAGTGCACTATCCAATAGGCTATCGAGGTCGTCTTAACAGTGATAAGAAAAATTAACATTTTGATAAGAATAAAAATATGAGATGCAATGTGAAATCGTATGGGCCAAAGCATTTAACATTTTTTTTTCATGTTAATAAAATGAGATGTCATGTGAGAAACTACATGAGTGTAGTTATTTTATATTTGAAAAATGATGTAAACTAAGAAATTGCAATTGTAAACAAAGAAAGCAAAACTGAAAAAAAGTATGAAATTTAAAATTTTCAAACAAAAAATTTTAAATTAAAATCTATGCGCCTTTTTGGTTTGCTTTTTTTACCCCATGTAATAGTACGCAAAGATGATAATAATTTTTTGTAAGTTTTCATTTATGCATTATTTATGAATTTACTGAATTTCATAAAATCAAAGCAGAAAAATATATTCAAAAGTATCTACATGCATGTGCAAAACAAAAAAGAAATCAATCAAAATACATAAAATCAAAACAAAACGTTTGCATATTTGTATATAAAGAATATAGAAAATACTGCAAATGTTGAATGTTATTTGCCAAAAGAAATGTAAAGTATTTGTTCTATCAAACACCGCCAACCCATCCATTCATACCTTTTTGTTCGGTGGACCGGTTGCCAACCGTTACTCTCGCTTTATCGATATGGCACCTCATAAATGGTTTCTAGCTTTTTACTTTCCAGATTGGAAAAGAGCGAATTGCGACCTCTTTGCAATCTATACTCTTGTATAAACAAACAAACTCCGCTCGTAGTTTAATTTCTCCCTCTCTTCTTCTCTTCTCTTTGTTGGTTAGTAGCACAGTCATGCCACGCAGTAGTGTGAGCGAGAGGGGAACTGGACATTACAGTTATCTTACATCTTACAATACAGTTATTCTTACATTTTACACATTTGAAATTTTGCCCATACCGTGAACTAAAATGTTTACACATCAAAAAGTTTAGTACTGGACACAAAATAACATTTTTGAGACGTTCCTAGATAATTTGCAAAAAAGTGTCAGATTATATTAAGTAACAATAAATTCAAATTAATACAATTATAAACGAAACCTCGAACAAAAATCTATACAAAACTACTTCACTAAAATACACCAATTTTAGATCTTAAAATTTTAAAAATTATGCATTTTCCAAGAGTGCGCCCAAAGAAAACAACCAATGACCCGACGAAACAAAATCGAATCTCTTCAATTGAACGTGTATTCGCTGAATTAAACTCCCAAATTTATGACTTTCAAACTTCAAAGAAGGTAAAACTATACAACCTTACTTGTTTTTGTTATTGATATTATCCACAATAATTTCAAAAGCATATACGAAAAAAATTGCACTACATTTTTACTGAACACCGCCTTCTATTCTACATATATAGTTTTCCTTTTTTCCTAACCGTATATTAACACAAACAGTCCAACAGACATCACCGTATATATCTACTCCATTGTTAGTTATGATGGTAATAACTATGATGATGATTGACTGATGATTCTGATGCCTTTATTAAAACCTTTCATAATATTATGATTTTAAACTAAAAAAAATATATTTAGCTTACAAAACAACTAGAAAATCATTAGAAACTGTTAATACAAAAAAATATATGAAATAATACTCACAAATACTCGATATGCATATGTATTATGAATATACAAGAATTATAGTAAATTAGATTGCGCATACTGGTGCTCAAAAAATGCGTATATGTTGTGCGTAACATCAGCAGCAGTTATTTTTCCTAAGCCTAGTAGTTACTAAGTTCGTTTGCAGCATAGATTGCTTTTGCGGTGAAATTTTACATTTCAAGAGTACATGTTGCAAGACAAACTTACTAAAAAAAAACCCCTTGAAGTATGCAAAAATATTAATACGAGCAGAGGAATTTAAGCAAAAAAAACATATTGCAGACTTTTCTTCAGAATTATGTTGAGAGTATTTCACGAGAGAGAGTAGGGTACTATTTTGGCTGATATATCGCGAATTTCGCTTGAACTTGAACAAAGTTTCAATGCTTGAAAACCAACAGTCGTATTATTAGATTACCTTAAAACACGTTTAAGACGTTGTTTAGTTACGATGTATTTTAATTTTATGTGGCCTTTAAGTGATCCTTAATTAACCTTGTCCAAATTGTGATTTATAAACTTTTACACTATTCTTGTTAAGTAAACGAGGGTTGTGTAGTGTAATAAAATTTATAAATCTACTACAAAAAAAAAAATTTCTATTATATTCTGTCGTATCGTCAGTGGATTTGGCATATTTTGACTTTTAAACTTTTGAAATTTTGTATATAAAAAAAAATTATAAATACAACGCCAGAAACAAAAAGAAAACGATGTGAAAATTAAAATTAATGGAATTTTTCAGAGTGACGAAAGGATAGGAAAGCATCAATTTAGATTGATGGTGCAAAATAGAGAAATTCCTTATGTGTAATGCTTTGTTGTTTTTATCGAAACTTGTTACCCCTAAGCCTAATGGGTTTGAATAAAGTTTTGGGTGACCTTGTGGTACTAGCTGAATACGTTCATCACGTTTAATCCATTTTAATATATTTTTTTTTTTCAAAAATACACAATAAAACCAATATTGCTTATTAAGGTGGCAATGCTCAAATGTCAAAACCAATTTTAAAATAGCTTTAAGTAACCTCTAAACGTGAATTTCGGCGTTTATGTAAAGCAAATTTTAATCAACGTTATTTAATTTTATAAACTGATTATAAATCACATTTCTGGAATTCAGTATTATTTAAAGGTGAATTAAAGTTAAGTATTATTTAAAATCTTTTTATAAATACGACTGTAAATGTTTATATCATAGAGTCGTTACCAGGGAGCGGAAATACGGCAAAATAAAATTTACTGTCTATAGCTAACATTGATTTTGAAATTTCAGATTTTCGTATTTTTGGCTATGTCGCTCATGAGAAACAAAAAAATCGAAATAAAGAATTATTTGAAAAATCAATGAATACTATAGATTTTAAATTTTATTTTGCTTTTTTCCGCTTCCTGGTCATTACACGGAGTCAGAAAAAATTGCAGGAACCTCCTCTTTTATTCCCTTGAAAATGCATGGAAAAAGCAAAAGAAAAATTAAGTATATAGAACAGTTGTGGTAGTTTCTTTCAGCATTTCTATTCAGTGAACATATTTGTTATTAATCTTGTAATTTTTGATTACAATTTAAGATATTAATTACATTATATAGGGTGTTGAAAGGCTAGTAAGAACCATGGTAGCGGATTCCGAAATGGTCTGTGATTTGTGATTTGTCTATTTTATAGACTATGATTACAATAGCGCAAGCATGAACGAACGTATGAAAAGCACAGGTAGAAAATTAAAAATAAAATAAAAATCGGGGCATTAATGAATGTTACATGTTCACATTGTTCTAATTTTGGCAGTTCCCCTCATAACTTTTCCCCTATTTTATTATCCTCACAGATTGTAGTTTTTATTTTTTCGTAATTCTAAGCACACATTTAAAGCACATTATTTGTTTTGGGGGAAAAAGTACCTGTCTTCGCGAGCAAAGGAAAAAGTGGAGAAGAAATGTTAAAATTTCAGTTCCATCGTTTCTTTTGCCTGAAACTAGATTTTGAGCACTTTTTTCAAATAAAATGTAATTTTTCTCATGGCTATACCTCAGCATAATTATAGATATAGACTAGGGGAAAAATGTGAAACAACTTAACCCATTAAGAACGAACTGGAACCAAAGTAAATAGTTCGTGAAAGTAATTTAAGAAAAAAAATTGTTTTTGAAGCTGGCTAAGCGACAAGGTGCCATATCGTACCGCTAGGAATTACTGGGTTAATTTGAAAAAACTTCATCTAGTGCTTCAAAAGCGCAAACATTTTTTTGTACAAGTGCTTATATACAAATTTTATGGATGGAAAATTTAAAGGTGGTATCATAATTTTACTACTAATAAGGGTTGGGCTTATAAGCGAGGTGAATGTATCGAAATAGATTCTGTACATTTTAAAGCGGAAAAGTAAATTGCACGAATCTTGGCGCTACTAAAAGGGGAATAATGTATTTAAATTTCTATATTTAAAAATTATTATTTTTGTTATGGAATGTATGGAATATAAAAATGAAATTTCAAAATTCGAGAAACTTAGTTCTTAAATTATTCAAATATTGTATATTAAATAGCCTTTCAAACAACATCGCGTTTGTCAAAACTTTCAACGCTTTTTTCAAATTTCACTTATTTATAACTAAGTAAATGGTATCGGTACTTGATACTTTGAGTACTCGATACTTTTACCCTGATACCCGTTATTTTTTTACTAGATACTTTTATTATGAGTACTTGTACATTGAGTACATTGATGCTGATATCGAAAGTCTACACTTTCAAAATTAGTACTAAAAAATGCAACGCTAAAAAGTGACAGATAAAAAAAGCCGCAATAATTTTTATTATCGTTCATTTTAGACTGCTATTCTTTAAATTATTAATAAAAACATTTAATTCTTAAACGATGCAGTGAAGCGAATTTCAGAAGTTTTTTACTTACTTTTTTACTTACTATATAATATCTAATTTTATTATGAGGACATTTTATTTTCTATAAAATAAATTTTTATGTGCATCTGCAAGTAAGCAAAAGCAGATTTTTATAGTTTCTTGAAATGTTTTAAACTTTGAAAATTAAACAAAATATATAAATTTTATACAATAAATCAAAATATAGTAATAGTAAAAAACCAAAACACAAATAATAATAATAGTAATTATTCAGTCTAATAATTTCAATAAAGTAAATAAAATACATTGATTCAATCATTTTAACAGAATACTTTAAGACGCAACATAAGCCAATAACTTGGTTCAAAGTTTATAATAGCACTATTTTCAACTTGGAAAAATGTTTTTTATAAAAAAAGAATAATCATGACATTAAAGAATATGAATGTTTTGTTTTATCTCCAAGAGATATTTAAGTTATAGTTAAGTTAAGAAATCAATATAAATTCTTCATATACAAGCCTGTAGTTTTGAAAATGTTCAACGAGGTTAATTGCAATGGCAAATAATGGTAAAAACGATACCAACTTAACATAATAAAATAGCCATTCACAATAGTTTTGCAATTGCAAGATCGCAAATTGACGAATGTAAACAAATAAAAAATAATATTCAAAAAAAGAAAATGTGCTAGATAACCATCGGTGATAAAAGTGTTAGAAATTAAAGTTTTTGGAAAAATGTGATAGATTTAGCACAATTGCACAAAAGCATATTAAGTCACAAAATGTAAATTTTACAGGAAAGCGTAAATAGCATTTTTTTCCTACAGAGGCGAATATTTATAATATTTATCATTTTCGTCATTTTAAGTTCAATAGTCTTATATAGCAGACCACTGAAGAGCGCGATATTTAAATCTAATAGAGTCAAAAAACCGAGAAATTAAAAATTTGGACTTAATACGTACCTCAGAGCAAAACTGAGGTACGGAATATATTTTCGCATTTTCAACCAAATTGGGGAGGTAGGCTCTATTCTGATTTCTGAGATGGATCAATTGATAAAATGTTAGAAAATTATAACCTGTATAAAAATCTGATAACAATTAATATTAGCTGCGTTTTATTCGCAACTTGTTAATTATCGATAATTTTTTGTAAATCCGAAACATTTTGTAATCGAACCCCTTTTAACCCTTATTGAGTATATTAGTGAATCGAATACTTGAAATTATTTCTCTCGTCATTAAATATTCCTATAAAGAGTAAAAACAATAATGCCCACCACTAACCGCAGTGACTGCGATCCATTACTACAATCATCGATCTTTTTAAAATGTTTCGTCTCTAGCTGCTGAGCAGTTTCATTATGAATAACAATCGAACGACGAAGACACTTAACAACTTGGTCGTTTTATTCGCGTATGTTTACCTAGCTGGCAAATAAAACGCAGCTATTATTGTAGCAAATGAGTATTAGGAAATTCTGATGATTACATCCAATGTCAAATAGCATCCGATATGCGCAATCTTGTTTTCTATATTGTTGTATACATGTACATATAAATATATACCTATTATCTACACAATTTAAAATATAAGCAACCTGAATAATTTATATATTTTTCGTTAGCGTAAAATTTTTTTTTCAGAATCTATATATATATATATATTAACACTAACATACCACTCACATGCTGATCATAAAATGCAATTTTTTTAATTTAAACAAATATGTATTTATAAAAATGAAACATTAAACATTAAAAAAAAAAAATAAACATATTCCTAAGATATTTAAGAAGATTTCCGACGTTAATAACATTGTTGAAATCTGAAAACAAGCTTCTACCTTTTTACCTATACTTTTTATGTAAGAATTAAAATTAATAGGAAAACTGATTTTCAAAAACGGCCCCGGGAGGAAAAGAAAGGATCTGAAGTTTTGGACCGAGACTGAGTGGCAATGTGAAAAGATTTTGCATCCCAAATTCGCCTCGGAAATTTTACATTGAAATTGTGCATAGCTTCCATATTTTTCGTTATGATTCGAGTTCGATTGATAACACTGTTCAACAGCCAAAAACGAGCAGTGACGGGACAAGTGTACTTAGGGTAATGGGGATTCGCTGAGTCCAAATCCGTGGTCCATTTTGCTCTGCTACGTCACAATTTTTTTATTGACATCAACATTTTTAAAATTAAAAAAAAAAAAATTAATAATTAATTAATTTTTAATTCCATAAAAAAAAATTTTTTCGATTTTTTTTATTTTTTAACTTTAAAAATTATTTATTTATATTTTTTTTTCGTAATTTTTCATCCTCGTTATCATCGTTCACTATTATCTCGTTGTTAGCTTAACCCAGTAATGCCTAGCGGTGCCATATGGCACCTTGTCGCTGAGCTGTTCCTGAGCCAGGTTAAAAAAAAATTTTTCTCAAATTACTTTCTTGATCGATCTACTTTTTGTTCTTGAATAATTAAATCCTAAAAATTTCTTTGTGTATACCTACAAATAAATTTATATATTGTTGTTTCCTTTTTGACACGTTCACGTATTTATTTTTGAACACATTGTAGATAAATATATAATATAAAATAAAAAACATAAGTACCTATGAACATAGTTTTTGACAAAAGAAAGATTTATTTTTCAATTTCAGATTTTATTCATAATTTATCCGAAGATGTTTTATTTTATACACGCTGGTTTCCATTTTTACACACATAGCGATTCTCAAAACACTAATCGGAAACAAATAGTTTGTACAAAAATAAAACCGGTGACAGACTACTCCAAGCTTGCTTCGGAATCTAACAACAAAATCTAAACTGATTTTTAAGATTTAATTGTTCAAGAACACATTAAATTAAAGTCAAACTTTTGTACTACTCTGCCTTTGAACGTTGCAACGGCATTTTTCAGCGAAGACGAAGGAATGGTTGTGGAGACGTAGTTTCGCAAACACACTGGCTTTTAAACATTCTAAAAATGGTACAACTTATGCTGTTGTTTTTGCTTTCTGTCTCTAACTACTTACTGAACATCTTATTCAAGTACGCCAATCGCATTCTTACATACATATCGTAGCCTGAAAATTGATTTGGCGTATGTATACGATATGTATAAAAAATTTAAAACTCATTTTGCACTTAAGTATACGTTTGGACATCATTGATTTAACCCATTAAGGACGAGCGGGAACCAAAATAGATAGATCAAGAAAGTAACTTGAGAAAAAATTTTTTTTTGAACCTGGCTCAGGAACGGTTCAGCGACAAGGTGCCATATGGCACCGCTAGGCATTGCTGGGTTAAGCTAACAACGAGATAAAAGTGAACAATGATAACGAGGATGAAAAAAATTACGAAAAAATTAATTAATTAAAAAAAAAAAAAATTTTTTAAGTTTTTAAAGGTAAAAAATGAAAAAATTCAATTTGGCGAAAAAACTTTTACTCACTTTGTTTTTTAGCACTTTCCTTTAATTTAACCTAATCCAGCCAATTAGTGACAAGCATAGTAATACTGGGAATATTTTAATTTCCTTTTATTGGTTAAAAACAGTTTGTAATATACAAATATTTCAGTTTTTTTCAATTTATTTCTAAAATGGGTAGGTAGTATTTAATTGTTTATAAAAGCAAAGTACTAACACAAATCACTGAAATTATCCCGGAAATGAATTTGTATATTGACACGGTGCGTTTTCTTTTCAAAAGCTGCAAATTCTTCCTTCTCCTTAGCAGCTCTTTTTAGGAAATATTTCTGTGACGTGGAAGCTGATTGAAAGCTCCCATTAATGTGTTAATAATAAGCCCATAAATAAAAAATCTAATAAGAATTAAGACAATTGGCTTCAACATTCAAAAACCGATAAATCCAATAATTTTTTTTTTTAAGTTAAGCATCAGCTTTGAGAGTCTTACAAAACCATTCAGAGCTCCGACGTAGTAGCAGGACATCCAAAATTAACCATAAAACCCAGGAATCTTTTCGTTTGCGTGAAATTTCGTTGATAACATGCATTGTTTTGCGATGAAGATTGACATTTAAAGAGCAAATGTTGCAAGACAAACTTAAGGCTCAACCATAATGTGCATACATTGGCTTAAGCCAGCTTAAACAACGGTCCGAAAACGCATAAATCGTATGTTACAACTATATTGCAGAGAAATTTGAGCAGAGCATTTGCTTGCTGTCACTTTCCCCTAGTCCTCTTTTCTACACGAAAAGTTTTCTTTTCGGCAAGTTTCCAATTTTCTTTTGAAGTTGCCACTTGCTTTTCCACACAGCAAGATTTCTTGGGCAATTCTGCCCTTACTTTGTCTGTCATTCGTGGTGTGAAAAACTTTTTATCAAAGAAAAGAAAAATTTCAAATAAAAATGTTTATTTTTTCCAATAAGAAGTCAAAATCAATGCGCATCCAACTTAAAATGACAAAAAAGAATAAAAAGAAATGTCGAAGAATGAACAGCACAAAAGAAAACTTGCCGGTACGAGCAAGTCTGTACTCGTCTCCTCTCGTCTTTTCTCTCTTGCCTACAAACTCGACTAGCCGACAAGAAAATTTGACGTATTTAAAAGGGGACTAATTATTTAAATCAGGGGTGACCACCAAAAATATTTTGGGAGCCAAGCAACAACAATAACAACAACAACGAATTTAAGAAATGTGTTAAAAAAATAAAACACACAAATAACAATCCCAGATCTGATCGGGCGGTGCGAAGTAAAATCATCAACAACCATTTTTGTGTTTGTTGTAAAGAGCCAATTAAGCTACTGGGACAAGACACCAACAACACAACAAAATGTGACAAGAATATTTGTTTTTGCATATTGAAAGCAAAAGCTATGGAAAAACAAAAACAAATATTTTTAGCGCGCGATCGCAACAACAAACATTCATAGCAATGAAATGATTTCGGCAACGAGGCTCAAAAAATATACTTAGCGCGCGACCGCAACAACAAATATTCATAGTAATGAAATTATTTCGGCAACGAGGCTCAAAAAATATTCTTAGCGCTCGACCACAACAACAAGTATTCATAACAATAAAATGATTTCGGCAACGAGGCATGCGCGCGATGTTAAATGAAAACAATGAATTGATTTTTGCAGCAAGAACACAACAAGGGAAAACAAAAACAAATATGCTTAGCGCGCAACAGCAACAACAAATATTCATAGCAATGAAATGATTTCGGTAACGAGGCTAAAACAACAAATGTGATCGAGGAAAAAAAAAACACAAACAAAATTTTATGTGTCCTCGAAATACAACAATTCTTGTGTTTGTTGTAAAATATTAAAATACAACAAACACATGGATTTTAAATAAGCCAAAAGAGCCATTACAACAAACACAATTTAAAAAAGAGCCAATTGAGCTTTTGGCTGATCACCCCTGATTTAAATGACACGTACTTTTAAATTTACGTGAAAAAATGTGGCAGAGTTCTCGTCAGCAATTTCAGCAAGCGTTTTTTCTTATATATGGGGTTTGCCGTTGAATTTCACATGAACTTAAACACAGTACCATGCTTAAACAATGAAAGGAACAAAAGCATTAAATTATCAATTTAATAAAGAAAAAATGTGGAAAAATAAGTGTTTAAAAAATTAAAAAAGTTTGAATAAAACTAGTAGTTTTTTAGGCTAGAATTTCTCAAAATCCTGGCACGATAAAAAAATGTGTTATCGATAGCTAAAACCGATAAATTTAAAAATTTGTATTTGGTTTATTATATAAATTTTTGCATTTGCTTTTGTTTTTATAAATTGAAATTGCATTAAAAAAATATCTTCTTTCCTTCTATTTAAATTTTAAAAGTTTAACGAAAAGAACTTTCCTTCAAAATATAAAATCCAAACAAAAATGTTACAACAACAGCACTTAACACTTGAGATCATAATGTACGACCTTCAAACAGATTAATCCAGTTGCAAAAGACAGTTTTTAAATGTTTGCCGGATTTCGCTGTAAAAGATTTTTAAAAATGGCTCGAAACTCAAAAAAATATGGATTTATTGGTTTGTGCATGCTACACAATAATGCACCATTTTATTCCGAATATAAAATACTATATAGTTATAATTACAAAAAATTCTTAGTGCACTTTTGAATTCAAATTAGAAGGGTGAAAAATTATTACATGCATGTTTAAAAATTGGCACTCGGATCAAAGAGCAACACCATTAAAGCACAACCATTTCCCTTAATATTGGCATTTTAATAATACAACTGTGTGTGGTGACCTGGATACTAACTAAATTAAGTTTAATTATATGGGGGAAAATTGTTATCATTTTGCTAACTGTTTTACTTTAAGCCCCGCCCCTTCCTTCTTTCTCTCATAATCTCCCTTTCTAAGCATTTGTGAAATATGTTTAATTTGTGTTATGTCTGGACAAAATTACACCTACATAAATTGATTCAATATAGTATTCTAAATCATTAATATCAATATCAAGTATTAATGACTTTTTTAATGTTTTATGTGTATTTATAAATATATGTGGATATACTTGCAAAAACTATTCTTTTCAAACAAAATTAATATTTATTATTTATCCAATTAGTGATATTATGTAAATTTATAAACAACCACAAAAATGCACATAATTAAAGTACTAAATTTATTTTGTTTTTCTAATTGTAATGCAATTATTTGTGCTATTGTTTTTATATATGTGTAAATTGAATCAAAAAAATAAAAAAAACAAGCAAAAATCAAGAAATTAAAAAAAATGCATTAAAAATATAAAAAAACGCTTCCGTTTTTTTCTCTTCTTCTTTCTTCCTTGAAATCCTATTTTAATAAAAATAATTGTTTAAAACGTGGTTCTCTTCGTTTCTTATCAAATCGAATATATATATGTATATACGTATGTACTTGTATATTATACTCACTTTTGCTATCTTGATTATTTTTATTGGAAATTTTGATGATTTTCCATACACAAACACACACAAAAAATGCACATGAGCCAATTACTTCAAATTATTGTTTTTTATTATTATAATGCGTTTTAATAAATAATTATTATGTACTATAATCATACCCTTACACTTATATACCTGCACATACACTACTACACTCACTCTCACATTTATACACACGTTTACCAACACATGCACATTCTCAACATGTTTTGAAATTAATTTTTATGTTTGTTGCTTACAAAACAAACCAAAAATTATGTTTGTTTTATATTTATTTGTAACATGTGCACTCTTTGTTCCTTTCGTTTCATCTATTCCAACTACTCAATCCTATTACAAATATAAACTTATATATTATACATTTGTATTTTATTATATATTATATACATATATATGTATATAAATATATGTATACATATATATTTATATGTTAAATTGATATACTTATACACATACACTTCGATACTGATAATGAAACGAATTTTTTTACGAACCTCGACGCTGCTTAACAAAACCAAAACAAAAATGTTAAAAAATGCCAAAAAATCTGCAGTGATATGTGCTCAAGGCCTGATAGCGAAGGATAAAAGCGGTACCAGTGATCCATATGTGACGGTGCAGGTTAGCAAGGTGAAAAAGCGTACACGCACTATGCCACAGGAATTAAATCCTGTGTGGAACGAGAAGTTTCATTTGTGAGTATTTTTAACTGTTTAATAATTGTTGTGTGTGTGTGTGTTGTTTTTTAATTGTTTTTTTTTTTTGTTGCAGAAAAAAGAGAAAAGAGAAAACACGTTGGCATATTTTTTTACTCAGTTTAAGATCCTTTCGAATGCTGGATGAAATAGACTTATTGAATTATACTCAAATGTACATGTTTTTTCTCGCTTTCTTCTTTACGACTTTTGTTCTGTCTTTCTACCTCTATCGCTGTTCTGTTCCTCTCCATTTCTTTTTTCCACATAAGCACTGTTGTCACTTTACTATAATTATGGTGTACTGTCGTACTAAGCATAAACTGCTCATCTGGCATTTTAAAAAAAATTGAGTTAGGGTATTTAAAAACTAACCAGCTTAGTTTATCTTCACGGGAAGTTTGGTAAAAATTGTATCTTTCGTCCTAAAAAATTAATACTTAAATTCATGATTTTTAATTTCTTTTTGAAACAAAAGTATTTATGTTTTTTTAACACTTATATTACTTAAAAAAAGTCTTGAAACCTATATATGGACGAATTTTGGTGTTTTTATTATAAAAAGGTTTTTGTAGGATGCATCCTTCAATATCCCTTGGGTAATAATGCGCTCTCTACTGAGATGCTGATAAAGTTATGTGAAATTTCTAAAACAAGTGTTCCAACCAGATACCTCTTTAAAATAAAACACACAGTTTAATACTAGTAAGAAATTTTATTTCCTATAACAATAACATTTAAAGTACATAAAAATACAAATAAGATAATAGAATACGTGAACTTTTGTGGGCCTGCAGCTTCTTGCCGATGAAGAATTAAAATGACAATTAAAAATGGTAGTTTCAACGAACCATGAATGAAAAGAGACAAAAATTGTTACATAAACTAGACAAAATACTTTCCTTTAACCTTCAGAGTCGTATTTTCTCACAAAAAATACTTCAGCTCGGCAACAACAAGTATTTCTTTTGTTGTAGCATAAAGCTACACCACAAATTTCAGTTTTGGTAAAGAAAAATACAATCACAAATAGCACTACACGTTCTTCGGCTCAAAAAAATATTTTCATTCGTGACATTTCTATGTTATCGTTAAGTTTTTTAGTGTTACCAACCATCATAAAATGGTTGTTTAAGTTTCTCTCAAATGATTACAGCATGCATTAACAATTGACAATGCATGCATGACATTGACAAGAAAAATTGTACGATCTAGAATGATATATAGTTTGAATACAACACTATGCATTTAAGGGTTAACAACCGTAATATAAAATCCTTTTTTGAAAAATTATTCAAAATGATTTGTTTACCGAAATGTTTAACATTTTTTACCAGTCCTATTTATTTAGATCAGTGGTCTTCAACCTTTTTCTCCCGCGGAGCCCTTTTGATTGGCATTAAATTTCGCGGAGCCCTTAGAATTAAATCGTAAATGAAATTAAATTTTAAATTAAAATTTTAAATTAAATGTTTTGAGTTTGTAAACTAACTCTTTTAAAAATTTAACATATTACCGTGGAGTCATTGATAAATTTTTCGGAGCCCCGGGGCTCCATGGAGCACAATTTGAAGTTTAGTAACCAACTTAAAGAAAACGAATATTCAAAATCAATGACGTAAACTTGCGTTGGCATAAAAAATAAGTTTACGGTATTAGATTCCACGAATACCCCTTTAACATAAACAGTGCAAATCCATAAACTGTGCAAAATCACTTTGTATATATTTTCCGTCCACCTATACGTAGGATTTAGTCGGCGCAAATTGAAATTATAATTTCAATTCATGTACATATGAGCGTATGGAGATCGACATAGGCTTTCTCATTATGTGCTCTTTTCTCTGTTTTGTTATTTTGTGATTTTCCATCAGAAGTTTCCATACCAGAATGTAGTAGATGTTGTCTAAAATTTCTTAGAGAAATCAAAAACTTATGTTGGAACTGGCAGCATTTATTTTCTCTTTGTGAAAAATGTTAAAAACACAGCAGTATATAGCTCCGAACACAATGTATGCGACAGCAACACTGTAACACGCGTCTGCAGCAAATATTGTCGTGCTCTGCGATTTGAACACAATGAACGCGCCAACGAAAGGTTTTCATCCATACTTGATGAAAATGAATTATGGGCATGACGATATGATTTCTATGTGTTCGCATTCTTGGCTAAGCTGGCATATGCCTATTATGGTTCCCACTTAAGGCATTTACGTCAGTATTTTACAAATGTCAGATGAGCAATAGGTGGTGAGTACGGCAGTGTACGTGTATGTATAACTTTTGAGAACTTTTCAATACTCGCAAAAAATTTACTATTTTTTTTTAAGAAACTAACTACAGTTTTGTGTATCATATTGAAATTATTTGAATTACATAAAACATTTTGCTTTAGGCTTGATCAGCAATTTTTTGTAACAGTACTTGATACCATCATGGAAGGTACTATACTGAAATGACCATAATTACATCACAGTTTGACCATCATAAAAAATATTTGATTCGATAAATTTTTTAGAATGCGTTTCATCGGACTTAATAATATTTAAAAAAGAATAAATTTTCCACATTGCAATTTAATTTTTTCTATTTTATAAGATTTATTCTTCCATTTATAACGCACGTGGGTACATTCTTGTGTCTTGAGTCAATTTCTTACTATCCGTGATTAGAAAGATATCTCATTGAAATTTTGAGCACAAATTGAACCTACTTATTTTTGATAGGTTATCTAACAGTATTTGTAGTAAAAATTTTTCAAAAAATGAGCAATATCAAAAACTGGAAATATCAGAGCAGAGAAAATGTCTATTATTATGTATGTATTATGTATATACAAACTGTAAAAAAATAAAATGAAAAAAAATATAGGTATATAAATATCATTTATTGTTACTACCATTGTTACATTACATTGTTACTATTTCGGCAGTTACCTTAAATTCATTTTTAAGGTTAATTATGCTTAAAGGACTGAGAACAACCATTGAAACACGTAAAATAATATTGCCTCTCTAGCTTTTATTAAATAGTCCACTGTGCAACGGAGAGTTTCATCCTGCGCCCACTCGTGCAAGTAAACTGCTGCAAGGTGAGAATACATATTATCTCCGAAAATTTTCAAAAATTGCCGCAACTGGCGTGGATGTCTACACGTGCAAGTGCAATGTTGCCATATATCAAAACGCTTCAACAACATTCGGGCAAAAAAATGGTGTTAAAAAATTTGATCATAAATACTTCTGAAACTTTATTTTTAATTATCATCACGTACAACAATGCTATGTAATAATATTCTATTATATTTCTTTTGCAATAGAAATAAAAATAATCGCTTTAACGAAAGAAAATTACTTACTAAAATGTCAATATAAATTAAAAGGAAAAAACACATTGATGGCAATACTGTTTTTCTCTTTTACTTGCAGCAAGTATGAAAATTTACTTCCTTTGAAATTTGCTTGATAGTATCGCTGTAACTTGCAAATATGTATATACAGAAAAAGTGTGTATTAGAGAAAAAGTGTGAATGTATTGAGTTTTTCGAACTTGCACGTGTGGAAGCATGGTCAGCAACAATTGTGCAACTGTTCATCTTCGAATTTTTTGGCGCACCTTCGCGTTCATTGCCACTTCGAATTACCATCGTCGAAACCATGATTTACAAAGGGTATTCGATGGACGCCCTCCGTAAATATTTAAGAGAAAAAGATGCGTTCCTGCAGCACTATTCTTTAAAACGAAATAATAAAACTAAAATTATAGTAAATGTTGCTTTTCTGGAATAAGCGATGCCATGAATATCAACTACTGCTTCCGAAAGTTCATACATGAACCTTTCAAATACATAGTCGTATTCTCAATCTGGTGCAAAAGAGATTGTAACATTAAGCAATTGTAAATATTTCCAATCAATTTTGAATGTTTTTTTTTTTTTTTTACTCTGCAACACTTGTTGGAAGAAAAATAAACAGTTCATTCATTTGTTACAGAAAAAAATTAAATTGTGTGCCAAAATTGTTTATATGTTAATTAATTAAGTTTAATTATGCGGAGTTTCTTGGGGTCATTCGGACCCCAGCAGTTGGGACCTTGATGCTACTGAGAAATAGGAAATCTCGTTGTTGGATGAAATATTAACATCGCTCATCACCCCACAAAATTTTCCCGAGTATTTCATATGTATTTTCTATATAACTCTAGTATGCTGATTCCATCAGCATTCACTGCATTTTTCTTTGAAGTCACATTGAAAAAATAATATAAATTTTATAGTAGTCATTTGGGATGTCGTCAACGACACGATAGTATACGACAGCTTGTAAATATCCCAAACCTCAGAAAATTGTTTAAAGATCCAAAAAAATATTTCAATGCATGTATTTGTAGTATACCTAGAGAAAAAAAAATATTGAAACATTTTCACAGTATCTCTTTCAGTTTCACGAATCTAAAATTAAAAAACTGTTTATTTTTTGAACTATTTTGGAATTTTTTTTTAAGATGTAAGTGAGATTATTCATATAGCAGATTACTTTTTATTAAAGTAACTTCAATTTGTTGGGCCCTCTAATGTATGTATGTGGTAAAAAATTCTTTAAATCTCTAAAATATTCTGACATAACATATTTTGAAAGATGCTGTTGTTTGAACCGGGGATACAAAATTTATTCCGATCAACTTTTCTGCTCTGCAATTTCCGGTTCCTCGACTTAAGTTTTTCGTTTCAGCTTAAAGTATAATGAGCAAAAAGCAGAAAAAATAAAATATAGTTAGCATTCCTTTTAAGATTTCAAAATTCAGATTTTCGTATTTCTGACTAAATCGCTTTTGAGAAAGAAAAACATAGAAATATAATATAATATAAATATATTTAAAAAATCGTTGAATATTTTAGATTACCAATTACAATTTTATTTTGCCTTTTTTCGCTTCCTGGTAATAAGTTTAAATTTGAATATATATGAAATATAAATTTTAAATTATTATCAATCAACCGAATAGAGAGCTAAATTCTTCTGAACGCAAGCAATATGTGAGAGCACAAATTATATGTGACTTCAAATATATTTGAATATGTAAATAATAGACATAAACATCTGTCTTAGAACATGAAAACAACCTTGTAAATAACCTAATAACTGTTTTATTTTTTACTAATTATTTTTGTTGAAATTCTGCATATAAATTTAAAATTTATATGTCAACCTATTACACTAGACAATACTAAATATCCGTCGTATGCCATGTATGTAGGTACATCAAAGTTATGAAATTAATGAAATTTATGATTTATCCTACGCCAATTCGTAAATACAAAGTATTTTTGGAAATCGGTTCAAAATTATACGACCTCAAGGACGTGGAAGTTGCAAGTAATAATATGGAAAGAAAATTGTTAGCCAAGAAATTTGGGATTTTTTCCCTGAAAAGTCTAAGTTTTTTAAGTTAAAATCGACTTATTTTTTCTCTATTTTTTGAAAAAAAAAGAATTAAAAAAATCCAAAAACAGTTTTTACTTTTTTGTTGTTTTTTTTTTTTGGTCAAAAGAAAGCTTAGATGTTTTCCTTTGAGAACTTTGAGAGGCCCAGAAGTGAGTTAAGACTTCCCAGAAGGAAAATGTAATGCAAATGTAGTAAAGTATTAATGATTGACAACTCAGAGATGTCGTAAGAAAATAATGCATCTTTTTATTAGATTTCCAAAGATAAACGAATTCTTTCAAGGGTGATCATCCATTCTTTTACACATATGCACATCATTTGATAGATCATTCCCATTGTTTCATTAATGAAAAGATGTTATTATGGTATTTCTTTAATTCATTTATTATAAAGTTTATATGAAATAAAGAATGATTATAATTATATTCATTTCACAACTTTTATCTTTTTTTTAATATCTATTGACAAAAAAAATAAATATAATAAAAAATATAAATTTACATTTAAAAAAAAAACAAAACAATAAAATTAAATAAATTCACATACTAATATATTATTATAAATTTTTGTTTTTCACACTCTTTTTTTTTTTGTTTTGCCTCAGGTTTATAAGCTTAAATGCCCCTTTCACCTCGTTGGCATACTCCTTGCGACTGTAGCCATTATGATTTAATGCCTCTGGAAAACATAGAACTTCCTGTAATACATGTTTATAAATAAAATATGATTAACATACCATGAATAACGTTATTTAAATGTTCATAATGTGTAAATACCAAGTTAGATTTTAAGCCATCATAATTATATTGCATCAGCTGTTCGTCCAGTATTCTTGAAAAAAATTTTATCATTTAGTATTTATTTTTTTTTTTAATTTTTGTTTAGCATTTGTATACTAACGTCTGTTTTTCACTTGACTATTTTTAACACGAATTTTACACGAATCTACTGTATGAATACGCAATGTGGAGACGATTAAAACTATACATTATCTTTTGCAGATATGGTAATGTATGTGGTAATATTTATCAGTACCACCTTGATCAAAAAGTTCCCGGAATTTATTCAGAAAATTAAAAATACAAGTTTATTCATCTAAATCTATATTGTCTGCTTCAAAGTAATCCCCATCGACTGCAACACACTTATGCCAGCCAATCCTCGAAACATTTTTTATATTCGGTTTTCGATATGTCCATCAGTGCTTCCTGCGATTTTTCCATTACTTCCTCTCGGCTGCTGAAACGCGTTCCCCGTAATGTTTTTTTAACTCGATTGAACAAAAAGAAGTCACAGGGAGCCAAATCAGGTACATTCGGTAGCTGTTGGATGGTATTTCGTCAAAAAATTACGAATGATGGCACTGTGCGATGGTGCATTATCATGGTGAGAAATCCACTAGTTTTCTATCCACAATTCTGGTCTCTTTCGGCGAATTGCTTCACGCAAACGCCTCATAACGCCCAAATAATACTCTCTGATGAATAATTTGCGGTTATTGTTCAAAATTTCTTTTACTTTATCAACGTTTTCGTCGGTTTTCGTCGGTTTTCACGACCACTTTTGAACCGCTCGTGCCACTGGTAAACGACCGTTTTCTTTAGAGAATCGTTGCCGAAACATTTTTCCAACATTTCCAACGTTCGCACAGCATTAAATTAGTTTTTTACGCAAAATTTAATACAATACAAGTTAATAAAATTGTAAAAAATCGCCAACACACACAGAGATAAATGTACTCTTGGCTACGTAACTTTTGCAAATGTCAAGCTGACGCTACGATTTAGAGAGAATATCAACAACAGATGTACCAACTTAACAAAAAAAAAAAAAAAGAAACAAATCGGAACAATAGGAGCGCCACACAGTGGTTATGTTCATATTTGACATTACTTTTTCGCCACTTTTGTTATGTATTATTTCATTTGTATGTAATAATGCGATAAATCATGGATAATAAAAGTAATTCATGACGTATATTCCTTCTGGGTTTTTAATCTATCAAAATGAACGTCGAGTAACTTGAAACCGTTTCGCTCAACAAGCTGTAAATTATAAAATATTTTATATCCATATTAATTCATATCAAATTCATAACTTGTAAACTCAAAGATATTTTTTTATTAAAGAAAAAGAAATAAATAAATTTAAAAAAAAACATCTCTTAGTGTCTGCTCATGTAAATAAGAGTTATCGGTAAGGGAACTTCCCTCTCAAATCCCGGTTTTTAAGAAAAACCATTCGTACCTCAAAAATCTTTCGAATATCTCAAAATTTTCACTTTTCCTTTCCTTTACTAGTGCTACAAAACTCTGTTCTATTTTTTATTTTACTGCTTGCACTCCAATACCCTTAAGGCTATACTCAATTAAACGAATTTTCAAAAAAGCTGGCTTACTTCCTTTTTATTCAAGTTTACTTTCTTATAATTTATTGAGGATTATTTCGTTCAGCTTTGCTTGTTCTCTCGTGAGGTTATCACATAATGGAAATGATGATACATGCATAAATGGCTCCTGACGGAAAACATTTTTAAAATTTGTTGAGTAGTATTATTAACTATAAATATTAATATTAACCAAACCCTCATCACTTCATGCATTTGATCTAATTCTAATGGGCTTATAGCGAATGTCATAATTCATCGGATCGTATCAAGGTACGCGTTTGGGACGAAGACAATGACTTGAAATCGAAACTTCGTCAAAAATTGACACGGGAGTCAGATGATTTCCTTGGTCAAACCATTATCGAAGTACGCACATTATCCGGTGAAATGGATGTGTGGTATAATTTAGAAAAACGTACAGATAAATCGGCAGTTTCTGGAGCAATACGTCTACACATATCGGTTGAAATCAAAGGTGAAGAAAAGGTCGCGCCATATCATGTACAATACACATGCCTTCATGAAAATTTATTTCATTATTTGTGTGACCAGAATAACGGCGGCATGGTAAGTTTAAAAACTAATTGTTTATTTAAATTTATTTTCCTTCATTTCTTGAAACTCATACAACCTTTTCAAGTTTGAAATGTAACTATATTCTTAACGGGTGGTCAGAGACTTGAAAAAATTGGCGTTTTGTTTTAATTTGCTTTGAACCGTTAAATATTTTAGCAAGCTATGTCCTGGATTGCTGAACGCTCTTCTACAAGTAGTACCTTACAGGGTCATCAGTATTTCTTAGGCCCGGTTTCACTAACCAATTTCAGTCTCATAATAAAGCTTAGCAATTAGTTAACCAGCCAAATTTAGCCGCTTAACTAATTGTTAACTAACAACTGACTACTGTCATAATAAAGAACACATATGAAACAAAATACAAAATTTAAAAAAAAGGAAATACAGAAATAAATATGAGTTCAGATCGGGATTGCAAAGTTGACAGTGACTTTTGGAGCCATTCATTTTTTGCAGGAGGTTCTCCGCCAGTCGCATTCTTTTGCTGTCTTTTTTGAAATCAAAATATTTTGTCTTCAGCTCTTTTTGATTTTGGTAAGTATCTTGTGTGCAGCTATTTTCTTCTCCAATTGTTTCCCATATTTGTTCTTTTTAAAAATATTTTTATATTTATTTACTAATTCAAGAAGACAATTTATCTCTGCTGCTGAAAAATTTACACTTCTATCTGCTGACTCCATTTCACAAAATATGAAATGTTAAATAAAAAATATGTTTTATGCAGTGCTTTTATATTTTACTCAAAAAATTTTCATTACTTAACAAAAAACTGTAAAACTTAAATTTGGTAGTTAACTAATATCAGAGTTTAGTTATTTAATGATTGATTTTTTAGTCATACACTCTTTGGCTAAATTGATCAGCATCAAATGTATTATCTTTCTAGGGGGTAGCCGATGTCTCGAAAAAATTTGATCACCCCTAATGTACAGTAAGGTGCCTCACGATAAAAAATTAAGTTCAAGTTCATGTAAAAATTTTAAAATTAAAAAATTTTCATTGGGTTTTAACCCCAAAACCCTGCTAGTGAGCCTAGGTAGATCGATATGATTCAAAAAATATTTTTTTTAAAAATCAACCCGCATTGGCCTGAATTATGAAGCTTAGGTCGAAACTAAAAAATTAAGATAAAAATATCCAAAATTGGAAAAATTTAGGAGTTTCTCAAAAAAGTCGCTAATTTCCTTTACACAAGTCGCAAAATAGGCGTTGCGCAATATAGTGGATAACTTAGTCATTTTTTTACACTAAAAAATTAGACAGATACAATGTCTTATAATACTCTTTGAGATATTATATTGTAAATGACTGAAAAAAGAATTTTTTTTTTAAATAAATTCATTTTTTCAATACAGACAACAACTCATAAAATTAACACCAGCTTGAATTTCGTTATGACAATACCGTGACGGGTAGAATCTCTCAAGAGTTAAATTCTTTCGCTTTCATTTAAACAAAAACATACTGATGTCTGATATTGTTGCTGTCGTTGTGATGAATAATGCAAATTGAATAACTTAATTTTTTTTTTTATTTGGGAATGAAAGGGATATACCAAGTAAAATATTTCTTATGGCAGGTTATACGTATGCTTCATCGTTCGTGTGTTATTTATGAAGTTTTATAACGGTATCGTCATAGTTGAATTCAAACTACTGCTCATTTAATGAGTTTATGATTGTATTAAAAAAAAAAATATGTTTTTCTTAGACAATTACAATACACTATCGCAAATATTAAAAAATCAAAAATTGGAAAATATTTAGAGGTCGTTATTATATGCAAATTAGCACAAAGGTCTAAAGTTCATTGAAATTCATCTAGAAGGACGGCTGAAATTTCAGACAATCAAGCGGAATTACTGACTTATCTTTCAGGTCACAGCGTGGTCAATTTCACTGGAATCGTTCCGTTGTGTTATTAATCTACAATATCTTATTTTTACTTTATACACTTAATTGAGAAAGTTTAAACAGGCAATTTAAAGTACAGTTGGTTGAAATTGTTGTCAATGAAAGCGAGAATTATTGCAGTCGTGTCTCACATAACATTTTGTAGGCTCAAACTATGGTAGGCCATCTGGCCTCTTAATAAATTATCAGCATTATCCTTCAATTATTTACAGGGAGAGTTTTTCGATATTTCTAAAGCTAGAGGACCTACTACTGGTATAATTACTATTTTTTTTAATACTTCTGATAAATCAGGTAAAATTGCCGGTACAAAAAGGAGATGACGCTTGGAAGTTATACTTTGATCAGATACCTGAAGAAATTGTAGATGAATTTGCTATGCGTTATGGGATTGAGAATATATACCAGGCAATGACGCATTTTCATTGTTTATCAGCGAAATATCTTTGTTCGGGTGTGCCAGCAGTTATGAGTACCTTACTTGCAAATATTAATGCATACTATGCGCATACAACTGCATCGTCAGCGGTATCGGCAAGTGATCGTTTTGCGGCCAGCAATTTTGGTGTAAGTATAAATTTGTTATATTTTTACTGAAGATGTGCTTAATTTCGACAAAGGTGTCTAAAAATGTACTGTTATAAAGTTATAGCTATAAGTACTTACAGCTTAAGAAGATGTAGTGAGAATACCACAGATATATTAGAAAGATATTGATTGGTGCTTTCAGAATTTTGATCTTTGATACTTAACTCTCCATCCCATCCTAGAAATTCAGCATATCAAAAAGTACCTTGCGGGTATAAAGTAGCTGGTGTATGTATTCAGAATGTAATTGTTTTTTGAGTACTGTAACTTGAAAATACTTGAAAAAATAATTTGTTCATAAGTAATGAAATCCCAAAGAAATTAGAAATTGCTTGCCTTAAACAACATCGCCGTGGTAATTTTGTCCTATTTTAGAGTCCAGCTGAATTACATGAAATAATGGGTGCATTGACGACATTCAACAAATGCAATTAATAAGTTTTTTTTTTTTTGTTAAGGGGAAACGCTAACTTCATGAATTTCTTTATTCTGCCATATTTTCAAAGAATAAAATTTTAAGGATGTTTCAAGAAATTTCGGAGGTAAGCCGATAAATATGGTTCGAGTTACATGATCTCAACTGTTTGCAGATTGCACAATTTTTATAAAATCACTGCACTTGAAACCTTCCCGCCGTAGCTCCCATTTTTGTGTTTTATTTTCGAATTGTTAATTCAAAGATTACACTGTGTGACAGTGAAAATATACTTTCGTTGAGACATAGCTCAAACTGTAGGTATAGTCAAGCAGAAAAAACTGCGTACTAAGAATTTTGAATTGACCCTAAAATTCTGGACTTAGGGTCGAAAACCCCATTTTTAATAGGTTTAAGTATATACTTGCACGTAACTTTATTTCTGTTTATCCGATGAGTAAGTTTTTAAATGCCATAGCTGCTTACAACGATGTATAAATTGGTAATATATCTTAAAGAACCCCCGAGTTAGAGGGCAAAATATAAGGCAAATAAAAATTGTATCACATTTTTTCATTTTGAAATACGTTTTAAACGACTATTTTGTTTACCAGTGTATATATAAAAGTATATAAATTTTCAAAATCCATTGAGGTATGGCTGAGTTATTTAACTTTTTTATTTGACCACAAAAATATTTTAATACTTAGGTATGTAAATATTCAGCCATTCCAGATTGAACGTAACGAGCGATCGACTTCATCCTTTCATATTTGGCTTAAATTTGCCCATGGTTTTATTTTAGACCAAACCCAACAAAAAGGTATACAAAAGGAGTTGCCAGAGCGAACCAAATCTCCGAAATTGACTGTATGGAATCACAGAATCGTCCAAAACTCAGTCATTATACTACCGACATGCATGTATAAGGTACAGTTGAAAAGGTAATAAGACGGGCTACAAAATATGTTATAATTTAATTTTGTTAATTTTTAAAATTAATTCATTAAAATTTAATTTGCAAAACTCGTAACATAGTCCCGAAAATTAAAAATTTTGTGTTCCGTTAAGAAGACTAAATTACCTTTTCTTTGGCTTTTTATTCGAGGTGGTAACTCAAATAGTTCAGGAGATATGAGTATTTTAATATTTTAACACTGCATAAAATTAGAAACTAATATCTTTTTTATTTTTCAAACGATGATAAAAATTGTTAAATGTATGCCCTGAATGCTCTGGTAGGTATCTTGCAGACATTTCAATAAATTATATTAAAATATATTATGCAGACAATGGATGAATATTGGCGGTATGCACTAATTTGTTGTCATTACATAAGTTTTGTTTGCCATACCATCTAAATTCTTTTTCTGTTTTTATAGTTCTAATTTGCGAATTATGTACATAGGCAGATTTTCTTTGGAAAAAACTTAGAAAAACCAGCAGATGATTTTGATTCTGAATTCAGCCAAAAACGAATCCATTTGGTTCCACATGACTACATTGCCAAAAGACAGGCAGATTATCTCGCTTTTAAGAAAGAACAACTTCAACCAAATGAATTTGTCGTTATCGCTGTCGTTATAACTATTCATTTGTAGTCCAGGACGCTGGTCAAGGATGGCATTGGTCAATTGCACAATGCAAGCCAAAAAAAAAATTTGGTTGAAAAATAAAAACGATATTAATTTCTAATTTTATGCTCTGTTAAAATATTAAAAAACTTATATCTCCTGTAAAAAATGTAAAGCTCGTTGGAGACAGAATAGAAAGTAGTTTATTTTTAAATATTTTTATATATACAGGGTGACAATTGTAAAGTGACGCAAGTTTAATACTCTGCAGCAAGCTTTGCCATTTACCGTTACTTTAATTTAAAAAGCAAATTCATTCATCATTGGCTTTGCTTTTAATTTCATTTGAATTTTTGTTATTACATTTTGAAATTTCCATAAAAATGGACAAGGAAAATATTCGTCGTGAAATTATGAAATTTCATTTGGCAAATTATAGTAGCCGTCAAATTGCAAAGGCTTTAAATTTGTCAAGTCGTACGGTAGACCGAGCTATTATTCGATATAATGAAACTGGGGGTTTTGGAGATAGAGACCGGGGAAAATTTTCAACAGTTGCAACTACTGGTATAACAGAAAAAATTCGTAAACGAATCAAGCGAAATCCAAGGCGCTCAATGAGAAAAATCGCTAAGGAAGTGGGAGTAAACCGTGAAACAGTGCGAATCATTGCAAAATCAAAGCTTAATCTTAAGCCGTACAAGCTCCGATCAAGCTCAAGATCTGACACAAAAAAAGAAAGATTTGCGACTGCAAAGATGCAAGGCGTTGCTACGCTCCTCCGTGTTAAAAAATGTTGAAAATATCTTGTTTACAGATGAAAAAATTTTCACGGTTGAACAACATTTCAATGCGCAAAATGACCGAATGTGGCTAACATCATCATCGCAACAAAATAGGACTGTTGGCCGAGTTCAAAAGCCAACTTCCGTTATGGTATGGGCTGGAGTTTCCGCTAATGCTAGAACCCCTCTAAAATTCGTTGAAGAGGGTGTTAAAATTGACCAGGTTGTTTATCAGAGTATTTTAAATGAACATGTTCTTCCCTGGGCCCAAGATACATTTGGAAATGAAAACTGGTCTTTCCAGCAAGAACAAAATAGTGCTTTAAGACGCCATTTATAATGAGAAAATGTGAAAATTTTTTTTTAATTCTCCTCATATTTTGCCCAAGAACTCCGGTATTCCATAATACATTTTACCAATTTATACATCGTTGTAAACAACTAAATATCCTATTTTCAATGACATATAAAAACTTACTCATCGGATCAATAAAAATAAAGTTATGCTTTAACCTATCAAAAATGGGTTTTTCGACCCTAAGTCCAGATTTTGAGGGTCAATTCTGAATATGCAGTTTTTTTTTCTGCTTGACTAGACCTACGATATGTGCAAATCTTGTAAAAGTAGATTCAAATTTGTTTTTTATTTTTTTAGTGGTATAAAAGATTCATGTAAATCTTATTACTCTAATACTGAAAACAAAATGATGCTTTGCGTTGGTCTAGCATTCGACAAATGTGTAAAAACAATGAGCGCTTTTTATCGTAAAATTCGAAGAATATAGTAAAATCAAAGCGTCTACTTCTGTATTTGCTATATATTGCTACTCAACAGTTCAAGGTTTGATTATCAGGTTTAGTGAAACGTCACTTTTTGTCGAAGTGACTAAGTCACATTAGTGTATAAAAAGCAGGCAAATCCTACGTCCGTTTCGGAGCCTTCCACGATTCCTCATCAGTGTACTTTGTGCTGGTTCTGAGTAGCACTTCAGCATTCTATATAAGTGCCTAATATTTGAAAACCTTACCGAGAATTACAAGCTTTTTTGTTTTTCAAGTATTTTCACTGAACAGATATGAGCAGAGGGCAGCTTTTTTTTGCATTGTATAGCTGAAAGTTAAAACTGCAATTAAAAATACAACATAAAACATCGCTGGACACCGATCATTAGATATGATCTACCAAAGTTGATGTAAATGATTTTTTTTAGAACTTGTAAATAATAGCCAATCAAAACAAAAAACAATGGATGCGTGCAAGGCACGCAAGATATTTGATGTGTAAACAGTTAAACCAACTGAATGCCATATACATAAGCTCACATATGTATAGCCATTTATAGGGATTTGATGTATAATCTATATGCTTAGGTAAATAATTCAAATTAAAAGAATTCTTTTATAAAGTTAAAAATTTATTAGATATCATTATCTATACTATTAATCTATACTATTAATAATTTAGTAAAGTTTGGATGTATTATTGGGGTAATCTCATGAACTACTGACCCGATTTTAAAATTTTTTTTTGCAGTATTGTGATCGTGGGGTTCCCCGTTTGAACATAGGCTATATTTTATTTCAATAAAACAATTGGGTGTGGCACCTCCCATACAAAATAAATGCTTGAAGTGGTATAACTTAGGAAGTATAAGAGATACATTAAAATGATGTATGAAAGGATTGTAGATCTCATTGTTTGCCACATAAAAGTCAGCGGCGGCTTATTTCTAAAATTAATACTTTGTCTGCAAAATGCATTTTTATAGTAAAAATTTCATTTCCCTTGCATTTGTTTTTGCACAAACACAAAAAAGAATAGAATGCGTGAGAGTTTGAGAGCTTTGTGTTTTATTTTTTTTTCATTTGCATGAATGTAACTACATATTAATATAATTTGATCACTTTATTTCATGTTTATGTGTGGATTAGTTGGTAAGAGGGGTAGTTAAAGATATGAATGTAGGAAGGAGTTTTGTGAGGCATGGGTTCGAATCCCACCAAATAAATTTTTTTTTTTTATGCAAATTATTTTTTTTTTATCGACAAAAAGTAAATACAAAACTAAATATACAACATGCAAATACACAAAGGGTATAAATAACATAAAAACATTTCATGTTCAAACGATTTTTAAACAAAATAAAAATTATTCGAATTTGAATATGCATTCAAAAATATTTACACAAAAAGTTTCATTATTTTTGCTGTGGAGATGTCATATCCCATCGAATTTTTACAAGAGCACGAGGAACTGGTAACGCTCAGGTTGCATATGTATAGCTAAATTTTCTTGAGAGGATTGTTATGCAAAGGTTCTACAAACGAAAATTATAAGAGTTTGACCGATACAGAAATTATTTCTGTAAATATAGGCTCTGGGGATTGTCATACCCTATCGCACTGATGTCGGTTTAACGTTAATAAATGCAATGCTAAAAACCAAAACAAAAAATGAATGTGTTGTTAAAATGGAAATCAGGCATAAAATGCAATATTATATTTTCATGATTCAGACGCATTACCTGAATATAAAAATATACTGTTTATTAATTTTTTCATTGTAAGTTCGTTTATATTAATATTTATGAATTATATATAGCCATATAAATTAAGAAAAAAAAAATAAATTCTGGGAGTTCATGCGTGTGTGAGATAACGTCCACTATAAATTTTTATATCTTCTTAAGATTTCAAGAAAGAGATTGGGCAAAACAGCTTCTTAAAAAGAAAAACATTTAGCATGATTACAGTAAATGTAATCAAAATTTTCATTCTTTTTTTTATTAACTACAATTTAAGTCCATATGAAATGCAAAGTTGTAAATGCGTATAGTTTAGTTAAAATACAATTTGTGTTTAACTATGAAAAAAGGTTGCCTTATTATGTGGGTGTTTTAATTTTAAAAAAAATGTGTGTTAAAAAATTGTAAAAAAAAGTTTTCCCTTGGCTAACATTTAAGAAAAACATCAAACTTGCACATTAGCCATCTCGGACATTGCGCTGTTTAAAAATCTGTCGTCAAATGCATGTTATATACATATCCAAGCATAAAATGAAATTCCAGTGACAATAAAACTTCATTTTAATGTGAAAATCTTACGAATTCCATTCTATTTGTAAATGCTAACGAGATGAATATCAAATAAACAATAAGTAGAATAGTTTGAATGACATTTGTATATTTGTCAATCAAACCGGTTTCGTTTTTTCTTCATGTGTATATATGCATATATGAATTTTCGTATATAAATGTTTGCAGTTTTTCAATGTTTATTTACATCTGGCAATGCTGTTTGGCTGCTGGGAAATGAAAGCAGCTGATTACCTTATTTTATTTCGTGAATAATTAATGTGTTGCTGAACTTAATTGAAAAAATTTATAAATAGTATTCCGATTAATAAGTAACATTGCGATTTTATTGGATCATAAAAGAACCCTTAAATAGGAAGGTATTTGCGTTGTAAGTAGGCTCATACCAAATCATAGTTTTTTTGTAAACAAATGTTGAAATAATTTATTTGTTTATTTCGTTGTTGTAGTTGAGATTATACTCTCAAGTATATGTATACATATTTGTCAATCGTACACCCAACGAATTAATTTTTTATAACGAAAAATGTCAAAAAGAAAACCAGAACTTTCTAGAAATACATCGACGTCAAGAGTATATAGAGTACGTTGTATCCGAGAGTCTAGCCCAGAGCATTCACAGCGTTTTGAAAATTTTAGACAATATTCATCTCGAATTCGCTCGAAGAATCTGGCTCTTAAAAATAATAGACTTAAAAATAATCGAATTCGTAAATTGCAAATTCACACTAAGGAATCCAGTTTTGAACGTGAGCAGAGGCTTGCTACGCAGAGACAAATAACATCTATATCTAGAGCGCAAAGTCGAAATTCTGTCATGGGTAATAGGTCGGCTTTTAGATATAACCCAAATTTTGAATATCCTCAGCAAAAAAATGTACAAATTGGGGGCATGAATAAGACGTGCTCTAGATGCTTAGCAAAAAAATGGTTTGATGAATCTAATGGTATGTGCTGTGCTGCTGGCAAAGTAATTCTCCCTGAAATTCAAGAGCCACCAGAAACAATAAAAAACCTATTGACAGGGGCATATCTGTTATCTTCGCACTTTTAAAAAAATATTAGAAAGTATAACACCTTATTTCAAATGACGTCATTCAGCGCCAAAGGAATACGCCAGGGTACTTTCATGTCTATTTATCATAAAAAATATAAAAACATTATTTATCATTTATATAGTGTTGAAACTGTAACCAATGAATTATTTAATTATTTTTTATCTATTTAGTTTTATTTCTTTATTTGCTAATATATATTTTTTTTATTAGACAAACACTATGAAAAGAGCAATATAAAAAAAAATTTATTTTTGTCAAATGTTAATCCTACCGAACAAATTTAAACTAAAAAAAATTTATAATAAAATATACCTATTAAAAATATAATTTCGGTGTCTAAAAAAAATCTCTAATCAAAGCAAAAGATATTCAAAAAGTTAAATAATTAGATTAGGTTGGGGTTGTCACGCACCCTATTTTTCCAGACCCGGACAGCGTAGCTGGGCAGAGCCCAGCTAATCTTATATATAAATGTAATAACCCAATTCACTATAAATTGCAAATGGCCTTGCATCAGTACAAATGCAAATTTTTGTTCCATATCGCATGTATTTGTTGTTGTGATAGCCGAAATATTTTGCATTTGCACCAAATCGTGAATAGGGCTGATATGTTGTAGTTGAATCATTTTTCTTTTACTCAATGCATCGGGCACGATATGCTCGCATATACGCAACTGCAATTGCATCTTTTTTTCCGCGCTTTAAGTTTTTCTTCCTGTCGATTTGAAATTTTATTAGATTTGAAAATTTTACATAACGTCGTATAGGTATATGAATTTGTACACATATACGCCAAATCAATTCTCAGGCGACGATAAGTGCTTTTCCTCATTTAACCTTATAAAAGCAACACGGGTGACCAGTCACCTCACTACTTTTTAAAAGCACCGCAAAGAGATTTGCCTTAACTGCATTTAATAAAAATGAGAAACAATGTATTTTTATTGAAGTAAATAAGTGATTTTATAATAAATAAGTTTGGTTTTTTCTGTTTAACATATTTGCTATTTACATAGATAAAAAAAGTGTTGCCTTTCTAAGGTTAATGTACAAAGCAAAATTTTTATAATGCCGTAGTTTGCTATCATTATCACTACATTTTGTTTATACATTTATTGAAACCTAGATTCTTTATTATTATAATTTTGTATTGTTTTGTGTTTGCTACGGCGACTTCTTTGCTTGTATGGTATAGTCGATCTTCACACGTTTAACACCAACAAATAATTCTGCCACGAATAAATGTACACACACATTTTGTTTTCGTATGTACATATATGAGTGAGGAAATTGATCGATACATAAACAAACAAACTCCGCTCGTAGTTTAATTTCCCCCTCTCTTCATCTCTTCTCTTTGTTGGTTAGAGTAGCGCAGTCATGCCGCGCAGTAGTGTGAGCGAGATAGGAACTGGACGTTACAGTTATCTTACATCTTACGATACAGTTATTCTTACATTTTACACATTTGAAATTTTGCCCATACCGTGAACTAAAATGTTTATACATCAAAAACAAAAAAATAAAAATCAATTTTTTTTTCTAAACCTCATCTATGATAATGGTTTTAATTAAAAATATATATTAATATACTAGCTGGGCTTCGCTGTCCGGACCTGGCAAAGTAGGGGTAATGTAAAAATTACAACAACTAAAACTTTTGCAAGAGATATATCTATATGAGCGTGCCAGTCTCCGATCAAAATCGAATCATTACACTAATCACATCATTTACATGAGTAGTTCCACTTCCACGTGTTTAATGGTGTCAACATTCTTCTCAGTTATTGCTATCAACATCCCATCTTAACACACAAACCTTCACCATCTTTCTTACTAAGGCTCTCTAATAACTATTAACATACATCCTTTACAAATAAATTTGTATTGCTTGTCTTACTATGGTTCCCCTTATCGCTGCCTTAATTTGCTAAAGCCTTAACACGCATTTTTCAAATTTTACAGTAGACTTTCGAGAATTTGTAATTTAAGCAAAAAGAAAAGATTGCAAGTTTTCAGTGTAGGTTTCTAAAATTTTCGGAACAGGGAACATTTTTTATCATAATCCATCGAAAACTCTATACTGAAAAATGGATGTTAGGGTCTTAGCAAAATAAGGCAGAGATATATACCTTTTGAAGCATTTCCTTTGTATACTAAAAAACTTCCACATTCTGCTCAACAACTACTACTAACCATCACACACAAACTGCCAGTGTGTTCTTTGCAATGGTTTCTCAGGTATACAGTTTCAAACATTTTCTTTGCATTGGAGGTGTCACGCATATTTTATTTATTCAATTCATTTTTTTTCTACCCTTTTCCATTGGCAATCAAAGCTCTCTAACCACAAATAATTTAGAAAATATACCTTATAAAACCTAGGTGGAACAGTCACTAACCCAAGTCTACCCATACTTTACCCACGAAATTCGATTGGCAAATCATATTATCATTCCAAATCTTAGTACTGCACTACAAATAGTTTCTAAGATATACAATAATGAAAATTCAGGCTATATGGAAAGTTCCTCGCCGTCTTTTTCAATCCTAACCACATTTTTTTTTGTGGCGTGGTTTTGTCAACCAACGTGGGTTCTAGTTCTGGAAATATATATAGAAGCATTAGAGTTGAACGGAAAAGGCCACTCCATATTTTTTCATGGAATGCCAAAATAACGTTTTTTAGAGACGTGCCACAAATGAATACTGAATATTCCATAGCTAAAACTCAGATTATATAGGAGATGTAATTCCCCCTTTCTTCAATTTCACAGACCTTTTTCCTGTGGCATTATATTGCCAATTAATATCCTTATACTAAATTTCTGGTTGTGGAGATATACCCGAAAATTGTCTGAGTTATTGATGGGCATATTTCCATGAATAATAGTATGAAAACAAAATAATTATTTGTATAAAAAAGAAAAACTTGGTCCACCTGTAGTTGAATTCGAACTCGCGACACCAAAAAAACTCAGAATTTCTTTGCACAGCACAACCAAAACTTTACACTTCTTTTTGACTCACTCACCAAACACATTTATAAAATAACGCGATCACATTAGTAATATGTATTTGATAATGTATTATATATGTTTGCATGCTTTATATTTACCTTTGTCTTTATTTCTTGTATTTATTTTTTTACACCAAAAAAAAAACAAAAAAATTTGGTCCTACCCTACCTCTTAACCAACTCATCTACACAACACGACAGTGCCGCGATCAAATTAGTGATATGTTACATTCATGCAAATGAAAAAGAATTTAAAACAGAAAGCTCTCACGCATTCTTTTTGCCTTTGTGTTTGTGTAGTGGAAATCGCAGGGAGCGAAATAAAAAAAAACTTTGGGTTTGATTCTAGGAAAAAAAAATATATTTACAATAACAAATGTAAGGGCAACGAATTTTTAATATAAAAATGCATTATACAGGTGAACTATTAACTTTAGATATGTGCCAAAACTGACTTTATTTTAGCAAAACGATAAGATCTATAATCTTACCATACATAATTTTAATATACCTTTTTCAGTTTAAGCATTGCGAAATTTAGAAACCTATTAGGACTAAACATTTAACAGCGCTCTATTTTATATATATAGAAGATATATATAAATATTTGTAAATAAACAATTTTTCCATGACCAAATTGATAGCATACTATATTTGTATATTTATGTGATGAAAGTATAGTATTTGCATATTGTATATATTGTCTTTGTAGGTATTTTTGTTGTATATTTACTTTTTTTATATCGATGAAAAACAAAAAAGAAAAAAAGGAAAAAAAAGAAAAAAAAAACAAATATAAGAAAAAAACAAATGATTTGCTATTAGTGGGATTCGAATTCAATACATCCTCTCTAATTCCCTTTACCCTTCACTTTAACACTCTCATCCACACACCACTATCTAAAATCATGATCAAATTAGTAATATATAGTTACATTCATTCAAATGAAGAATCATATAAAACAAAAGCTCGCATTCTATTGTTTTGTGTTTGTGTGGGAGCGAGATAGAGGAGAAATGAAAAGAAATAAAATCAAAATCATTGTTATTAGTTCTAGGAAAAACATAAATATTTACAATAACAAATGTAAAGGGAACAAATTTTTAATATAAAAATGCATTTTACAGGTAAACTATTAACTTTAGATGTATGCCACCACTGACTTTATTTTAGCAAACGATAAGATCTATAATCTTTCTATACATAATTTGAATGTACCTCTTATAGTTTAAGCAGCATTTTACATTAAGTAGCTAAATTTTTTAAAAAAATTGACTTTGGTTCAAATATCGATCTATATTAAAGAAACTATTTGAAATTAACTTAAAATAAATATCAACTTAACTCGACAAATGTCCAAAGCAATTACATACGAAATTTCATGACAATTCGTTGCGAAATATAGAAACCTATTAGGACTAAACATTTAACAGCCTCTATTTTATATATATAGATAGATAGAAGATAGATTAGATACTAATAGCATGCCAACTATTAGTAATTTTATAGTGATTAACTCTCAAATATAGCTTACATTGCTATCTCTTAACAAGCGTTCTAACATTGATCGACTTTAAAGGGTTCCACATAAAAAACTTAAGCAGATACCCCCCTAATATTTTTAAAACATGATATTCAGATATTTATAAGTAAAAAATAACAAAAAACAAAAATTTTATCTAATGAAAAAAATGATTTTTGTCCACTTTATAAACAAAACAAATAAATAATGGACTGAAAACAATTATTCAGTGTAATAATTATTTTTAAATAATGTCATCATGTAAATCTTTATTTACCAAAAATGGTGTCGGCTAACTAAGAACATTGACCTAAATAGAAGGTCTACAATAGATTTCCTCAACTTCTGAGAGCCATGTATATATTAAGAAAAATTTCGTAGCTTAATTAATGGGTCATTGACTACATCAATGGTATGTCAAAGGCTTACAAGTTTAAAGATAAGGATTAGCTAAAATTAGTATTGAAATTAATTTCAGATGTTTCCATATTTCTTAGCGTTCATAAGTTTTTAATAGATTTTGGAATAAATTCTTTTACTTACATTTATCTGGAATGTCTTACGAGCAATATCGGCAATTATGATATGAAAATATTTCTTATTTCAATTTTTTTTTTTTTTATAATCGTCAAAATCAGAAAGAGAAATTTGTGAAATTATTGGACCAATTACATAATTCGCTTCGTATTGACTTATCAATGTATCGGAATAATTTTCAAGCCACACATACCGAAAAGTTAATGGATCTGAAATCCACAGTAGATCTACTTACCAGTATAACATTCTTTCGCATGAAGGTAAGTACAATTTTTTTTTAATAAAAAATTTAAATAAAATATTCTTTACTCAGTAATATGTAAATGATATCCTTCCCGCAGCAATCCCACAATATAACTTGTATTATCTTGCAAAGAAAGCTACATGCATATGTTCGTATGAAGTACGGGCATGTATTGAAAATTTTAAAATGGTCTTTTTGAGTACTGAAAAGACGCCATTGTATTTAAATATTCCCAATGTTAAATTTGAGAGCATGAAATACTTCAAATCAACTTTCAGCTATAAATGAATCAAATACAGAACCTTATTTAGTGGGTGATTTTTAACCTCCTGAATTTGAATTATCTGTGCAATATAGATGGAGTTGAAATTTCAGTGGAAAAAAACTTAGAACTATTTATGTTAGACATCAAAAATAACAAAGGCTTCTCAGGCCTTTGAAAACGAGGATTAGCCTCACGGTTGCCACTTTGGTACAATTCTACCAAAACTGGTAAATTTTTTTCCATTTTTCTGAGCTTGGTACATTGGTACATGTTTTCAAAAATTTGGTACATTCTGTAGGCAAAGTTAGCTTTATAGTAATCAAGAATTGTAAACATATTTTCGAAATACTTTGGAAATTAGAAAATTGTTCAGAATTAGCAATTTTTTGGCAAAAACTAAGTTGTATTAAAAATGGAGTAGACGAAATGTTGTTTGAAGAATCAACTAAATTTATATTCCTTATAGCTCAGCTGCTGCTGAAAGAAAATTTGTTGACTTGAGTCCAATAAAAAAACAAATTAAGGAATAAATTTGAATTCAATACTCTTAATAATATAATGCTATAAAATAAACTGGCAAAAAGCTTTTAATAAAGTTATTTATTCTATATAAAAATTTGATACATTTTTTCTCCCATTTGGTACATTTTTTTGTAAATATTGGTACAAAATAAAATGAGTAAGTGGCAACCGTGATTAGCCTCATTTGGATATTTGTGTACTGATTCAGAATTGGTATACAGAATTTTACAACTAATTGTAGAATAGACTAGAAATTTTCTTTTGGTCTATGCTAGACCAGTCTTTAATCCAAGCCCTATCATCAGAGTTTTGAGAAGTTCTAGCCCAAAAATGTTAAAATTTAATAATAAAATTAATAAATTCAGCGAAAAAGGATCGGATCGAGATACACTAAAAAACTCACATGCGCACTTTAGTGCACTCGATAGCAGTGAAACTGCTTTGATAATTTTGTAACTGCGAATATGAAAGCGGAATAACAGCTGCGTGAGAGAGATAGTATATGTGTGCACATGATATTTGAAAAGTTCATAAACAAAATAAGAATACACAATGTTAATTAAATACATTCAATTTATTTCGACAGTTTCCAAATTTTCTGCAGGTTTGAGTTCAATTAATAATACAGAAACCAAAGATTTAATATTTTTTATGACGTTAATGTTGTGTTCTCGTTAACTCTCGTTAACACACAAAACATGATACACGAAACAGAATTAAATGTAATTGTAGTTGCTTTTAATATTTTTAAATGAAATTATCCGCTTGCGGTTTCTTGGAGGATATACCTCTGCTTTTCTGTGACGCAGCTTCGAATTCGAAGCACTGAAGAGAGCTGACTTCATTTAACTTCCTTACAAAAGGACGACAGCGTGCACACAGCATAGGCAATTAGCCATAGTAAGTAAGTAAAGCAGAGTATAGTAAATTGTTTATGCTGGAAACCAAAAGACAAAGGAACTTGAACTTTTTAGACAACAAAGTACAATCATTGATTAATTTTTTACAATTAAGGTAAAATACATACATATAGTACCCACATATCACTACCTCTATTCTTCAATCACGTATCTACATTTTGGATGAATTTAAATATGAATTTATTAATATTCTAAATTTATTTTTGTTAGGTGCAAGAGCTTTCAAGCCCTCCTAGAGCAAGTACTGTTGTCAAAGATTGTGTCAAAGCTTGCCTTAGATCCACGTATCAATTCCTCTTCGAAAATTGTTATGAAATCTATAATCGGGAATTTCAGGTAATTATCGTTTATCATTGTAACCCCTCTTTATTGTTGCATATTTATATTTATAGGTGGATCCAATTGAAGCGAAACGTGATTCAGATGACCATGGACCAAAATTGGATAGTGTTGATTTTTGGCATAAGCTAATAGCATTAATTGTGTCAGTAATCGATGAGGATAAGAATAGTTATGGCACAGTATTAAATCAATTTCCACAAGAACTTAATATTGGACAAGTATGTTTACAAATTTCTCTACCATTATCTCATTCTGCCTCTTCTTTTTTTGTTTTCTTTTTTGTGTGCTGTAAAACTATTAACTACCAACAATATTTTTTTATCAGAATTTTACGTTGAAAATCAGATAAAAAGTGGTTGGTGGCTAGGAACCGGCAGTACCAGTAAAATTGCAGAAAATAAATTTTTACTAATATTGCAATTTAAAATGCATTACCAGTAAATTTCAATGCAATTCCACCAGAGGAAATAAATCGTTTAAGTACCCAATAAATATTTTTAGTTCGAAGTTTCGACATAGCTTATCTTTTTTTTCTCTGTTAAAAAGAAAAAGAACATATTTATTACAAAATCATCACCAGTGTGGCCAACTGAGCGCTTTTCCCGCGCTTTTTGAAAATAAAAACGCGGAAAAAAATGATTTAGCTGTCAGCGGGTTTTTTAGCGAGTTTTTTTTTCAATTTAAAAGCCACTAAATGCTCCTCTTCGCTAAATAATCCATTTCCGGAATAATCCTAACAACATTTTTTGTCGAAACAATGAGCAATGAACTTATTTAAAACCAAAGTTCGTAACCGTAATTCACTCAATTCAAAAAATTCTTTACTTCATATAAGAAATAGATTAAAACACGAAAATTCATTTTACGAAAACTACGAAATACCTGATGACGTAAATAAACAGCAGTGTGTTTATAATGCATCTGAATTCAGACTAAAGAGTGTGTTATGGCCGGAAGAAACTGATAGTAATGAAGAGAATATAGGCTTCGACATCGATATGTGATAGTTATAAATTATTACTCTGTATATTTTTTTGTGATCAAAGTGTATAAAATACTCTTTTTCTATTATCTTATTTTTGTTTTTCTTGTGATTGTATAATTTAGAAATGCTGCGAATTAAAAACGTTAAAAATACATGTATTTAATTACTTTTCTTTAAAATACAGCAGAATTCCGATAGCTCGTAATCGCAAGGGACCAGCAATTCTTTACGAATTACAGAGTTTTTCGATTTAACGAGATTTCTATTTAACTCTTTCCCCCAGATTTTTCTCAATATCTGGTTGAGTTTCTTCAATATTTTATGCAAATAGTAAAATAAATTTTTAAAAATAATATGCCCAGGACTCTTAATCCTTAAAGCTATCCTTAAGTTTTCCAATGGGGCATAATGTCTGCTATAACCTTTGTAACCAGGAATTATAGCAAAGCCAATTTAGGGCGATGACACTGCATGTATACAATCCACTCATTGACAGCCAGAATCCGTATTTGTATTTTAAAGAAAATTCAAATAAAATGGAAACCGTATCTCCAATTTTATTGAAGTTTTCGCACATTATTGGAATATACAATCCCAGGGTTAACGAGGTTAACATAAGAAAAATACGTCAACAACCAATTTCAATTTATAAGAGGTTAAACAAACCTTGTATTGAAAAAAAATACGAATTAGCGAGGGGACCAAAATGTGTAGAATTTTTGCGAATTAAAGCGATTTTTTCAAGGGACCAGCAGTTTGTTACGAATTATTGAGATTTTCGAATTAACGGGGTACGAATTATCTCGATTCGACTGTATATAAAAAAATTTGTGTTTAACACTTTTATAAGAAAAATATTTAGCGCTTCTTTAAAGAAAATACGCGTTTTTTCTTCATTGTAGCGGATTTTGAAAAACAATAGTTGGCCACACTGATCATCACCTCATAACTGTAAATCATCACCGCATTATATGAAGAAGCAGAGAGAAATAATACGACGCACTAAAAAACAGTGAATTAATTATTATACCCTGCACCAAGGCCGTATTTAGGGGGAGGTTTTAAGGGTTCTGACCCCCCGAAATATGAAACCTTTTTTCTAATTTTTACATAAGTGTTCAGCAATTTTAGGTGAATCGATTTACCCATGTCCGTTCCCCTGCAACTTAATAAATCTTAATAAAATGCTACTGTGTACAATATATGTATTTATAAAATGTTTTACGCCTATAATTTTTTAAAACGACTATGAAGCTTAGAAAAATAATTAACAAAATCTTGAAAAAATTAATCTTAAAAACCGTCCAGAAATCTTAAGAATTCGGATTTCTGAGCATGCGCTGTATTTGCCATGTGTTTAATCAAAGTTTTTACACTTAAAAAGGCATGTCCATTGCTCGGCAAATTATCTCCAGGAAACAATTTTATACCTGGTCGAACGAGACACAACGACAAAAAAATCATCCGTCAATTAAAAACGTTTTTTTTTTTTAATACAATGCCCCATTACCCTCGTCTGCACCTGTAGAACGGTTGTATTCATTCGCTGGGATTGTGAATCGTTCCAGAAGGCAAAAACTCAACGATGCAATTTTCGAAATGCTTGTGTTAAGAAAAGCTAATAGCGTATAACAAATATACAATAAATGTCTGGAAGAACTAAAGTGAATCGTTTTTTTTTTAAGGATTTATTCAATGCACTAAATTTTTGACTACCAGTAAGTATTTTCAATAATCAGTAAAAATTTACTGATTACTGCAATTTTTTTCAATAATCAGAAAAAATTTACTGATTACTGTAATTTTTTTCAATAATCAGTAAAAATTTACTGGTAATGTATTTTAAATTTCATTTTCGTGCCCATGAATGGAACCGGCTAACTAGTTAACATCATATACATATTTCTGGTATCCAGCCATTGTCATTTATTCTAAAAATTAAACGTAATTAAAACAAAAAATATTCTATAATTAAGCAATGTTTCTAGCCGGTATGCGGCCAAATTTTTGTAAATTGACAAAATTTTCATTAAAAAAGATAAGCTAGCTAGATATAGAGTACTTCGTAACACACCCGAAATTATATTTTATTTGGTATTATTATTGTTACATTATTTTCATTCTGTATTCTAGGTTTTAATTAACCCATTAAACTCACTAACGGAAAAAAATTGATTTGAGACTGATTAGAATCAGATTATAATTGATCATTCTTGATTATGGCAAATTTATTTTATGCCGATTTTTCAATCTTTATATAAATTTTTCGTTCCGAAATCTTACAATTTTTTTAATCATACAGTTTCTCTAAATTAAATAAAAAAAAAACTCCATAATTTTATTGGCAATATTTAAATAGATACTAGCTATTAGAAAAACTTCAATAAATCTCATATTAGATCGAAATTCTTTCAAAAAATTAAAAAAAAATGAAGAAATTAGAAAAAGGAAGATGTGAAATTTCATCGATTTTGCTTCAGCCCTTCTCGGGTGAGGACTTAATGGGTTAACGAAGATCGGGTCGGCGCAAAACTCTGTTGTTTCTTATCCTAATATAGTTATTTTGAAATCTATTAATTATTATTCTTAATTTCTTCTGATAATTTACTTTTCCTTCTTTGTAAATTACACAATATTCTCTCATACTCTGTTGCTGTTTCTACTCTTTGAGCAGCAGACAAGAGTGCACTTTCCCCGAGCTATGTATAATCAAATTTTGTAATCTATCATAGCTTTCAGCGGCTACAATGTGGGGTCTTTTTGCCGTCGATATGAAATATGCTTTAGAAGAGCATGAACAACATCGTTTATGCAAATCATCGGCCTATATGAATTTACATTTTCGGGTTAAATGGTTATACAGCAATTATGTTAAAGAAGTACCTCCGTACAAGGGCGCTGTTCCAGAATATCCCGCATGGTTTGAACCATTTGTTATGCAGTGGCTAAATGAAAACGACGACGTATCTTTGGAATATCTCCATGGTGCGTTTAATCGTGACAAAAAAGATGGGGTAAGCTTTAACAACTTGTATGTATGTGTCTACCAAAAAAAAAAAAAATGGAAAATTGATGAATTACTGCAAATAAAAAATACTCAGTGAAACCAGATAAATTTGTCACTAGACTAAGTTGAATCCTCGAATAAGTTCGTCAAATTTTGTTCTTATAAATTTTATTATTTTTAACGGCTGCTCGTTTTAACGGTTGTTCGTATCCCAGTCGAATGAATCCGCTGCTTATGTCGCTGGTGACGAATGACCACCACTATCAGCGACATACACAGTTTGACTTTTAGTTTCAATGTAAGGTTGGCAGAAAGAAAAATTATAAGTCTTGCTTACATTAGACTATTACACAATAGGCCGGAGCGAAAATGACAAAATATTTCAAATCAGGTTTCAGTAGCGAAATTATTGTATATTTTCGTTAAACACTCGAACATTTTTTTATATGCTCTCACTCCTGTTTTCAGCTCTGGCAGAGGCAAAGAAGATTGAATTTTTTCACAAAATCTCAGAAAAAATATCAAGTAGGGTTCTGTGATTACTAAAACGTCTTTGGGTAATTACCAGAATATTATTCACACATTTTCAATCATTTTCCAATTTTGCTGCAATTTACAAGATGATTCCTTCAGCTCTGGCAAACGAATCAAAAATTTAAACAAAAATTAAATACCAAAATATCAGGAACTTCCAAAAAAAAGTTTGAAATTAGCCTCCAAAAAGGGATTAAACAAACTTATTAACTTTATTTTTAATTCAAAAACTCAAAAATACAATTTTCTGATTGGAATATGAATGTTCATAACAACAAATTTTATACTGTTTTATTTATTTTAATATATTTCGTTCGCTCAGTTAAATTTTTAATTGGTTTGCCAAAGCTGAAAGAATCATTATGTAACATGCAGCCAAATTAGAAAATGATTGAAAATGTGTGAATAATAATCTAGCAACTATCCAAAGACGTTTTAGTAATCACAGAAGCCTACTTGTTAATTTTTCTAAGATTTTGTGAACAAATTCAATCTTTTTTGTCTCTACCAGAGCTGAAAACAGGAGTTTTGAAAACATATCAAAAAAAAATTTCGAGTTTTTTATGGAAATAGACAATAATTTCACTACCCACCCCAGATTTAAGATTTTTTGTCATTTTCGCTCCGGCCTATTACACAACTTTCGTAAATAAACATAAACACATACTACAAAAATGGCTTTAATAAGCGATTTTAAGATATCTGGAATTTATTTAATAAATTTTTTTAAGAAAATTGTATTTATCATGTTTTCGATATTCGCGAGTTTTTTCTACAATTTAAAAACTTTATTTTAATTTTGTTTATAATTCTAGCTGAGCTTTGCTAGTCCTGACCGAAGTGCAATTTACCTCTCATCTCGAAATTTTTTAAAATTTGTTTGAAATTTTGATAAATAAATGCTAAATTAAGTTCTAAATTTCAATTTTTCAGTTTTTTTTGGCTCACCTATATTTATATAAGATTATTGGACTTTAAATGACGAAAACATTATATTATTAGGTCCATTTCGCTCTCGCAGGAAAAAAACTTCTATTTTGCACTCTCCTGTAAAATTTTCATTTGTGACTTAGTACGCTTTTGCTCTATTTTAAGTATGTGTGTTCAACAGAAGATAAATATAAAATATATATCAATGGTTTAGCTTGCAAAGCTGCCAAGTTTTGTGTTTTGAATTTCAAGCACTCAGTACCCATTTCAACTCCGTCTTGAATTACTATTATTGGTTAGCCTCTTACAACAACAGCACAGTACACAAGTAATAGGTTGAATGTTTGCAAAATGCAGTTAACTAATTTTCACCCAAAAGCGCACTTAACACATCTGTGATCTCAACCATCAATTCTTTGTTTGGAAATTTTAAATTTGGTTGCGAAAATACCAATTTTGGTTTCGATTAAATTATGTGTAAATTTTATAAATTAATCGATTAATATATTTTTTGCCAACTCTACTTTTGCTCTTACCTACTAGATTTGACCAAGCCATGTTGACGACAATTTTATTTGCAGTAATAAACCAATTATTATAAAAATGTCTGTAGGTTCACTTGTTGTTTTTCTTCACACGGTGATATTCCTCACATTACAAACTCCAATCCTGATACTTAACCTATATTTCTTCTTCAAAACAAATAAATCCAGTTCCAAAAAAGCAGCGAACATGCCTTATTCTCAAATTCGGTTGTCGACGTTTTCACACAGCTGACCCAATGCTTCGATGTTGTTAGCAAACTCGAGTGTCCGGATCCAGAAATATGGAAACGATACATGAGACGTTTTGCTAAAACAATCGTTAAGGTACTAATAGCTTATGCTGATATTGTGAAAAAGGAATTCCCAGACCATATGATTGATGAAAGAATTGTAAGTAGACAAGCTAATAATGTGGGGCTGGTGCATGGGGGAGGAACTTGTTAATAGCCAAAATACAATATTTGCTTTATTTCATACAAATATTTGAAGGCTTGCATACTTATGAACAACATTCAACAATTAAGGGTCCAATTAGAGAAAATGTTTGAATCAATGGGTGGTGATAAGCTTGAAGAAGATGCAGCAAATATCCTTAAAGAATTGCAGCAGAACCTTAATTCAGCATTGGATGATTTGGCTTGTCTTTTCGCAATTAGGTAAATGAGTAAAAAATTATTTATGTAAAGAAGTATTTAATCACTATAACTTTACGATAATTTATTTACTTTATATTAGTCTTGAGCCACGTATTGCACAATCGGTTCGTGAATTGGGTGATTTATTGCTATCGATAAAAGGCGGTGGCAATCTGACAGCCAATCAAGCAGCACAACGAAATGCTGTGGCCGTGGAAGCGGATGAAGTGCTACGACCATTAATGGATTTACTTGATGGCTCGCTAACGCTTTATGCGCAATCCTGTGAAAAAACCGTTTTAAAACGTTTGCTAAAGGAACTTTGGAAGATAGTTATGCGTATTCTGGAGAAAACTATTGTGTTACCACCAATGACTGATAAAAGTGTAAGATCCGTTTTTTTATATCACTAGATAACCAAATATAATCAGTATTAAATATTTTCATTAAAATCAGATGATGTTTAAGCATATTACCGATAATGCGAAAAATCTCGCTTCAAATGCCAAAATCGAAGACATGAGTCGTTTATTCAAAAGTCATATGGCTGGCAAACAGGATGTAAAAAGCGCTCTCAGTGGTGTTATGGACATATCGAAAGAGGTTGAAAAAAATCTATCACCGAAACAATGCGCCGTTCTCGATGTTGCCTTAGATACGATTAAACAATACTTTCATGCTGGTGGCAATGGACTTAAAAAAACATTCCTCGAAAAGTCACCGGAATTGCAAAGCTTGCGCTATGCATTAAGTTTGTATACACAAATGACGGATACCCTTATAAAGACTTTTATTTCCAGCCAAGTGCATGATGGTAATTTATAAAAGAAAATAAAATAACAGATGTTTTCTGAAATGTATTGTATTTTGCTTTTTATCGTAACAGATCCTGACCTACATGAGGACAGTGTTGGTGAAATTTCTGTACAAATTGATTTATTTTCACATCCTGGTACTGGCGAACATAAAGTTAACGTAAAAGGTATAATTAGTACAATAATTACCATAAACAATGAAATCTAAATACAGATGATTAACATAATTCACTATTCCAGTTGTTGCTGCAAATGATCTCAAGTGGCAAATACCATCAGGGATGTTTCGTCCGTTTGTTGAAATTAATTTGATTGGCCCACATTTACAAGATAAAAAGAGAAAATTTGCAACCAAATCAAAATCAAATAATTGGTCACCTAAATACAACGAATCGTTTAATTTGTAAGTACAAGGCACATATTTGCATGAAAGAGGGGCTCAATTTTTTCAAACTTTGCAATTTCTTACTTTATATGAAAATTAGGAACATCTCAAATTTTTTCTCAATATTTTGGTAAACACTTTAATTTGTTTAGTTTTTGTGGCAATTTTAAACAAATTATTCAGGGACCGAAAATAATTGTTATTTTTCATTCTCCAACACAAAAAGGCCCACGTAAAAAATAGTCGTGGGGGATCTTCATGTGTACTGTTGTGATCCTCACGGACTAAATTTCACTAATATTATATGACTTTTAAACTCATGACTTTTATCGTAATAGGCTAAATAAAATTATTGACTTTTATGATTTTTGGCAAGAAATAATAGTTATATTTGACTTTTATTTCGTCGGACAAAAAAAAAACAGTTATTTTATGACTTTTTTTTTTGTTGGCCAAAACGAACCAGTTAATTTATGACTTTTGTTGGGGCAATGCCCAAAAAAATGTATTTTATAATGTTGCTTAATTTGCAATCATATTTAAATTTGATTTAGCTGTATTCAATTATATAAATTCGTACGGTACGTACGGTTCTTGCACCCCAACATTTTGGCGCTCGAGCAGGGACTTAAAGTCTCTTTTTCTTAGTAAAAAATTAAAAACACTTAAATTTAATAAAAAAGTTGTTGTCTTTGTGCAATTGGCTGGTGGTGTAATTGGAAAAAATTGGCATTCTACGCATAGCAAATTACGTCATTTAGAGAGAGCGAATTGGTGGCAGCAGACATCGTAGTGAGCAGATTGGTGGGAGCGGACATTACAAACAAAGGAAAATTCTGAAACGCAGGAGCTGCGGCACTAGCGAACGGACTAGGCAACAGCTGAAGGACCATAAAGATGAGTACAGTAAATCAAAGTTTATCGGTAACTAGGAGTATTAAGCCGCTATAAAGGCCCGTTAATTGTGAAAAGTCATATACATAAAAATATTCCGCTAAAAAATGTATAGTCCGCCATTTTTATAAAACAGGTTAAGAAGAACTGGATTGCTATAACAGTTGCTCTTTTATTAATTCAATTTTTATGCAAGTTTATACATTGTAATTAGACATAACATGTAACTATTATAAACATTTGCTTTGATATCCATTTCAACTGTTGCTTGAAGTTTGCCTTTGTCAATTGATTTTTGGTTTTGTCGTCGTACTTGGTTATTGAGCAAAAAATTGCTTATGAAATTAATTTTGTTAGCATTTCCTTTTGGTTTGGTATTTTATTAGAACGAATCAATTCTTTGTGGTCTATATAGTTTGTATTAAAATTTTACATTGGAATTTTCGAATTGTCGCAATCGTTGTTACTGCTGTTTAAAATTTGAACTAGTAAATTTAAATACAATTCAATTTTTGGAATTCTCTGATACAAATTGAAGTTTGAACATAAAGTGTTCTTGCAGTCGCCTTTATTGAAGTGCATTTAATTTTTCTATTCGAAGTTTGCATTTTCTCTTGTATTTCGATAAAAATTAAACATGGCAACAGAACCAGTGCATATGTCAAAATTGATTATTTTAAAGCAGCAGAGATCAACGGCTCGTGGAAATATTACTCGAATCAAGAAAATGCTTGAAAATACTGCTACAACATGGAATGTCATTGATTTGGAATGCAGATTGGAAATTTTAAGCTCATACACAAAACAGCTAATGGCATATCAAACGGAAATCGAGAAGGAGGATCCTATGGATGATCGAAGAGGTGACATCGAGGAGCTGTGCATTAGTGCCAAATCGAAACTTATGCAGCTTTTGGGGCAGCATAAGCGTAGGGAAAGTTCAGCATTGGAAAATTCTTTAGGTCTTACCATACCTACATTTTCTCGTTTGCCTAATTTAAAACTACCGACATTCGATGGAAAATATTCTGAGTATAAAAATTTTATTAGTTCATATAATAATTTAGTTCATAATGAGCCAAGCTTAGCTACAATCGAAAAATTTAATCATTTATTGAGCTGTTTATCAGGCGACGCGCTTAGAACCGTGAAAGCGTTCCAAGTGACTGAAGATAATTATATAAAAGCCTTAGAACGCTTAGCGGAGCGTTATAATAAAAAATGTTTGATCTTTTTTAATAATATTGAAAATATATTTGAAATTCCTAATATACAAAAACCAAATGCTTCTTCTTTAAGAAGTACTGTAGACACAGTGTCCGCCATTTATGGTTCCTTGCAGTCATTGGGTAGTGAAAATGAAATAGCTAATGCGTTGATTATTTACTTGGTTCTTTCAAAAGTTGATTCGGCCACAAAATCGAAATGGAATGACCATTTAGAATATTCTACGCTTCCTACTTGGAACAAATGTGCAAAATTCTTAATTCGTCGTTGTCAATCGCTTGAGGTTAATGAAGATCGGTCTCCAAAATCCGATACTACTTTCAAACAAAATTATCAATCAAATAGAAACAAAAAAAATGAGTGTAAGGCTTCCTTTACATGCGCGCAAACAAATAATGACAATAAATGCTCATATTGCAAATCTAGTGGACATTTCATATATAATTGTAATTCTTTTGCCGCCCTACCAGTTGCTCAAAGGTTCGATTTTATAAAGAAGGATGGAAATTGTATAAATTGTTTAAAAAAGGGTCATTCGGTTCGTAATTGTTCTCGTTCTCATTGTAGGGTTTGCCAACGCCTTCACCACACACTTTTGCATAAGTATGAATCACAATCTCAACCATGTGGTTCGTTAAAGCCTTCAACTTCTGCTACAGCTTCTACATTATCACAACCAAATCAACATACTTCAATGCACGTATCGAATACTTGTGACGTAGTAGTTTTAGCTACTGCCATTGAAAAAATCAATGATCGGTATGGAAATAGACATTTCGTAAGAGCACTTTTAGATTCCGGCTCACAAATAAACTTTATAAACGATAAGTGTGCACATAAATTACATTTGAATCGTGAATTTAAAGATTTGAATTTGCATGGTATTGGTGAAGTTAATACCAACGTAAGGCATAAAGTTAATGCTACCATAAAGTCGAGAATAAACGAATATGAGTTTCAAGCTGATTTCTGGGTAATAAAGTCTATTTCGAGCTATCAGCCAGAAATCAACTTACCTGTTGAATCATAGGAAGTTCCAACCAATATTAAACTAACAGATCCTTACTTTAATAAGAGGCAAAAAATCGATTTATTAATTGGTGCCGATATCTTCTTCGAACTTTTATCTGTTGGTCAGATAAAACTGAATAAGTCATTACCAACTTTACAAAAGACTTTGCTTGCTTGGATAGTTTCGGGCAGATTCAAACCGATCGAAAATTCTCAATCAGGAGTTTGTAATTTGGTGAGTCAATGTCGCGAAATGCAAATGACCGCTCTTGATTCCATTGTGCGCAAATTTTGGGAAATTGAGGAAAGCCCAAGGCAATCACTCAAATTGTCAGAAGAGTATATCAACTGCGAAAATCATTTTATAGCCAATACGAAGTTGCTAAAATCTGGTCGCTTTGAAGTTCGTCTTCCATTTAAATTGAAGCCGTTGGCACTCGGCTCATCATATGAAACCGCGAAAAGAAGATTTTTGGCTCTTGAACGCAGTCTTTTGAAAACTCCTGACGTTCAGGAAATGTATATGCAATTTATGAAAGAATATTTGTTTAGGCCATATGTCGCTAACAAATAATTCAATTCCTACTGGTCCTCATTATTTTATACCCCATCAAGTTGTTATTAGGCTTCAAAGTTTAACTACAAAACTTAGAGTTGTTTTTGATGCGTCAAGCAAAACATCAACACACATTTCTTTGAATGAAACGTTAATGGTTGGTCCAACTATTCAGCCTGATCTATACATCACTTTGCTTCGTTTTCGGTGTCGTAAATTTGCTATAACAGCTGATATCACTAAAATGTATAGACAGATACAAGTTCATGGGGAAGACCGAACATTTCAGATGATTTTGTGGCGCGAAACTCCAGACATTCCAATTCAAATGTACCAACTCAACACGGTCATGTACGGTACGTCACCAGCACCATTTTTAGCTATCCGATGTTTAAAAGAACTTGGCAATCTTAATCACGAAATCTTTCCAGTTGGTTCGAGGGTGATCCAAGAAGACTTTTATGTTGATGATTTGCTATCTGGTGCTGAAACTCTTCAAGAATTAGAAGTGATACGTAAAGAAGTAGTTGAAATTCTTGATTCCGCTGGATGTCAATTGGCAAAATGGTACCACGAATTTTTGAAAAATAACGAAAATGTAGAAAAATGTATTAAGTTTAATGACACAGAGTCCACAAAGACATTGGGAATAGTTTGGCATCCAAAAAGTGATCAACTCAAATTTAATCTTATTGACAATTTTGATAACTTAAAAGCAACAAAGCGAAATATACTATCAGTTTCATCCCGTTTGTTTGATCCGTTGGGTCTTTTATGTCCAGTGATTACAAAAGCAAAAATGCTTTTGCAAGAATTATGGTTGCAAAAATTAGATTGGGATGAATCAATACCAATGTTATTAGAGACAATTTGGCAAGGTTTCAAAGAAAACTTTAAAAAATCCCAGAAATAAATGTGCCTCGCTTTGTAAATATAACTTCGACATCACAAATCCAAGTCCACGGATTTGCAGATGCCTCTATGCGCGCATACGGTTGTTGTATATACATTCGTAGTAAAAATAATAATAAGTTCGAATCAAAACTGTTGACAGCGAAATCCAAAGTTGCGCCATTGAAAACTAAAACCCTTCCAAGGCTTGAATTATGTGCCGCTCATCTGTTATCGAAGTTATGGAAAGCAATATCACCGATTTTATTACCCTATTCTGAAGATGTCGTGTTTTGGAGCGATTCAGAAGTAGTATTGCACTGGATTAAAAACATCCATCTACGTTAACCACTTTTGTTGAAAATAGGGTAGCTGATAATGCTACGTGGCGTTATGTACCAACAGCTCATAATCCCGCAGACATTGTTTCGCGAAGTTGTAATGTTGATGAGCTGCGTCAGTCAATATGGTTCAACGGACCAGAGTTTCTAACCAAAAATCAAAATGAATGGCCAGTTAATATTCATTTTGACCTTTCAGACAATTTGAAGTCAATGGAAAGTCGAAAAACAAAATCGGCGTTGCTTGTTGTGGAAAAAGTGCCAAAAATTATTAATGAAATTGTTGAAAGATTCTCTTCATATTCAAAAATAATACGCACAATTGCATATGTTTACAGATTCATAAAACCGAATGAAAAAGATAAACGAGTGAACCATATTACTGCTAAAGAATTGGAATTTTCGTTCTTAAAAATAGTTCAAACTGGAGTAGATTTTTGTGGACCAGTATATACGTCTTATAGAATTCGTGGTAGACCTCCTTATAAAACATATATATACCCGTATTTGTTTTGTTTCTCTTCGAAAGCTGTTCATATTGAAGCAGTATCAGATCTATCAACTAATGCATTTATTTCTGTTTTTAAAAGGTTTATAGGGAGGAGAGGCCTGCCAATAAAGGTGTTTTGCGACAACGCAACAAATTTTGTAGGAACAAACACAAAACTAACAGAGTTGAGAGAAATGTTCTTCAAGGAAGCAAGCCAAAAGAAGATTCTGGATTTCGTCGCGCAACAAGGAGTTTCATTTCATCCCGCCTCGCTCTCCGCATTTCGGAGGGCTTTGGGAAGCAGCCGTCAGGTCAACAAAAAATCTGCTGCGCCGCACCGTCGCCAACGCCAATCTAACTTTCGAAGAACTGTCAACTGTGCTGGTCGAAGTCGAAGCCATATTAAATTCTCGACCTATCGCCGCGATGTCCGAAGATCCCAGCGATGGAGAAGCACTAACACTAGCGCATCTATTAATCGGGTCATCTTTAAAGGCGCTGCCCGAACCCACTTCCAGCGACGCAATGCTGCCGTATTCGAAGCGATGGCAGCACATCTCGTTCCTGAATGCACATTTTTGGTGTGTGTTCCGAAGAGACTACATGCTAGAACTACAATGCAAAGCCAAATGGGTCAAGCCCGAGCGCAATGTCGAGATTGGTGCCGTAGTCGTTATTCACGAAGACAACATGCCCCCGCAGAGATGGTTACTGGGCAAGGTTGTGGCAGTTGTAACTGGAGCAGATGGTCAAGTTCGTGTTGCAGATATAAAAACCTTTAATGGAATTATCCGTCGTGCTATACACAAAATTGGTCTTTTACCAGTTGAAACTTGATATCTGAGCATATCAACGCGGGCGGCATGTTGGGGCAATGCCCAAAAAATGTATTTTATAAGGTTGCTTAATTTGCAATCATATTTAATGTTGCTTAATTTGCAATCATATTTAAAATTTAAATTTGATTTAGCTGTATTGAATTATATAAATTCGTACGGTACACTTTGTACTGTACGAAAAGTTGGATTACTAGTTGATACCCAAAATATGCATCTCTGCATAAGTTAACGAATAAATGAACGAATGTACGAATGTACAAATTTAATATACTCAATACAAATTTAATATAAGGTGTAAAAATTCTTGCACCCCAACAACTTTTTTTTTTGGGACAAAAATAAATGGTCAACCCTTTTAACTAACGAAATACCGTAGATACATGATGTTATATATTTTATAAAAGTACTAATTGAGACCTTTTCAACGGTATATAATTCATAGGGATCTGCTTCAATAACTTTGAATCTAGGCATCGGCCATACAAAACATACATTTTCGAAAAGTAGACGAAGAATATCAAAATTAAAATTTTTTGTACCTATAATAGGACAACTTTAATATTTTTAATTTTGAAAATTTTTTTTTCAAGTTTCTTCCAAATTTGTCAGTTCACATTTCTATTTAATTACTAAAATTAATAGGTTTTGAATGAACAATGATGCCAGAAGAATGTCAAAAAAAATAGCAGATCAGACGATCGTTTCGGAACCCGCAACGGTTCCTCAGTGATCTTCAGTGTGGTCAAGTTTTGTTTTGCAAAATCCGCTAAAAAGAAGAAAAAAACGCGTATTTTCTTTAAAAAAGCGCTTAATTTTTGCCTTATGCTTGTTAAATACAAATTTTTTTATATATAGTAGAATCGCGATAAAAAAAATGTTGGAAGTCAAATCGAAAACTTTTTTTTTTATCCAAAAACGAATCCTTGGTTTAAAAAAAAAAATAACCTAAATTTCTAAAGTAAGGATAAACTTCTCCATTATTACTTGACTAACGGTCACAAATCGTCACTAGAAAACAGTTACCGAAAAAAAAGTTTGGCAACATTTTTTTAAAACTGTTAAAACTCACTGCATTTACAATCAAAATTAGAGAAAATTTGTGGTGTTTCTAATGGTTTGGCGGTATACTGTACATATACAGAGACTCACAAAATTGATTACAGAAAAAACTTTTTGGGACACGACAAATCGAAAAATAGAAGGGGAGAAAAGTACAAAGAAGTCAAAATTAAACTACTTCGCAACTCCAAAATTAGCGCTGTACGCTCACACGTTTGTGCAAAAAAAGTTGCACTTTCACATCAAGACAAATACACATAACATTTTTCTGTTTATATTTTACCTATTTTATGTGCATACTACTTCCATACTTTTAAATTTTTTGTGCTCACAAAAGTGAGCTACTATACAATCATTATCATATCTTTTTGAATTTTTATTTGAGTTCCATTTAACCTGTTTATTGTTTACTATGACATGGGTATGTTAATAATAAATATTGCTTTAATATGAATTAATTTAAATTTAGCACCATTGGAAATGAAGAGCAATTGGATTTCTTTGAACTGCACATTTGTGTGAAAGACTATTGTTTTGCGCGTGAGGATCGACTAGTTGGAGTTGCTGTTATACCGCTAAAAGACATATCTGAAAAGGTAAGATATTTCAAGAAATATATATATATATGTTGTTTTAAATTGATGGCTCTGTTACCAATTCAAAATAAATACAAAAGAGAAAAGAATTAAGTTAGTTGTATTGACGATTTGTGAAGGGCGTGCTAATCAAACGACATAAGAGACTGCTCAAGAGGATCCTAAAGAAATATTTTCTTTATATCTATGGCTGTCGAGCCATCAGTCACTCAAGGGGACTAACATGTATTTCGACCCGTGCTGTAATTGAGTGATCTGATGGTAGTGTGGTCTATCACCTCCTTGTGGTGGTTTTCTAGTGTTCAAATTAGTCTGTCCCTGTGCGGAGAATCTCTGATAACTGGTCATGTCAGAGAGTAACTGTGACCTTACCGTAGTATGGGGCACTGCTATAGTCAAGGCCTCGGCCACTACTCTGGTTGAAGACTCAAGACTTATGGATAAGGTTTCAAAGAGGGTACACTCTGCTGAAGTTGTATAACAAAATTGAGAAAACCCGTAGGTTTGTACTGTATGTAGGTCCCCCTACATACAGTATAACAAAATTGAGAAAATCAAGGAACATTTTTGGGAGATGAAAAGTAGCCTAAAAATGGCTTCCAATTAAAAAGTAAAAGCATTGGAAAGTTTCTTCAGATCTAGATGAACAAAAGTGGAAACAAATTTTTGAAATCAGGCAACTCCTTCAGGTTCCGAAAGGGTCTTGAAAATACCGAAATTCCGACAATAAATTATATTTCAAAATTTTTTTCAAGTTTCATAGCTTTTTTATATCTCCTTGAGTTTACCAACATAATGCAAAAAGAATTTTGGAAATCGGATGATATTTATTGGTGCAGAAAGATGTACAAAGCTGGTAAGTTTTCGAAAATTCAGCAAAAATTGTATGAAAAGTATAAATTATGGTCGAAACTTCGGAACTTTGAACCTCTTGTGGCACCATATATGTACTACATATATGTGTGGCACCAATAAAAATTATCCGATTTCAAAAATTCTTTTTGCATTACATTTGTACACTCAATGAAAAATAAAAAAAAGTTGTGGAATTTAAAAAAAAAAATTTTAAAATCATAATTTATTTTTGAAATTTTACTACTTTCAAGACCCTTTTGAAGCCTGAAGATATTATCTGATTTCAAAAATTTGTTTTATTGATCTGAATATGTACAAACTTAGCTATGCTTATACTTTTTAATTTTTTTACATACAGTACATACGTTAAACAACATTTTTCAGGAGTAAGGCGTACATTTCAGGGGGAATAATGCTCCATCGATAGGAGACCGCGTTAGCCATCTGGCAACACTGGAGAAAAGAGATCATTCGATCATTGTACATCAAATGATCACCGATCACGTCACTTTTTACGCTCTTTTTTTGATTTTTCAACCCTCTGCCCGAAGTATGTTATGTAGACAGTTATTTGATCGCCGATCAATAGTACATTTTTGTATTGTTTTAGTACTTTTTTGCTACTATTTTATTTAAAATTAGTAGTAATTTTTTTTTTGGTTTTTTCTTTTTGTGCAAAATTTGTGAAGTAAATTGATAAATTTCTTGATAACAAATAAATAAAAATAATTATAGATTAGCTTTTGTTAACTTTTTGCAAAATTTTATGGGTAAACGAGTATGTAAAGAATGACGAGTGTTGCTATTAAGCAGTTTTTCTTTCTTTTTGCATACATGTTCACCAAAAGTGTACTATTTTGCTCCTAAAAGACAATTATTCTGAATAATTTCTCAAAGGTAACACTGGTTTGATCTCATGATTCGACGTCGACAGCCAAATCATATGGTGATCGTGCCGATCAAATTTTACTCTCTTGCTATCTCTCTCAATTTTTCACTTTATATTGAAGCAACACCAACTCGTGCCCATGATGTGATCGTGATCGTCTGTATAACAATGCACTTAGGTCAGCGATGCCAACTTGGGGGAAATTCCCTGATTTGCGGGGAATTTTACTTAGTGCTGGGAATCGGGTAATGATCTGTTTTTTTCGGTGAATTCGAAACCATTCAGCTTTTATTCATTAAAATACCTTGAAAAGTTTGTAGTATATTTGTTGTCAAATTTTATATAACTAATTCGCAACCAACACTATAAAAACGAATACTTTAATAGCAAGTAAATTAGCACTGGGCTTTTCGTATAAGTAGACCTGGAAAGGAGAATCTATAAAACCAAAACTACACATTTTTGTTCAGAGATTTAAATATCGTTTAACTTACGCATTATTTTACATTTTGGTCTGGAGAATCTGTTACTCCGTTAACCAGCACTTTACTCTAAAGAGTGAACAGGGCCATTGTATTTCAAAAGTATTTTGTAAAAATTTCAGAGAGAAACCCTGAGTGGTTTCGTATATATAGACGATTATAATGCCGAGTGTCAGACAAGCCAAAAAGATCGCGTGTCGCTTCGGCTTCTCTCTCTGCCGTTTGGAAAGGCTTAGCCGTGCCTCCGCCCTGTACCCCCTGACTGTAATCTGTAAACTTACAAATTACGGTCAGCCATTATAAATAAGTAGAAGTATACTTTATTGTTAAGAACCGATAGCCAAAACTTTGAAACTATATTTCTCAAAATCAGGTTTTTCCATTGGCGTGCACCATAACTAAAATTTAAATATGCTCTTCTACACAACAATGGCCCAGGACGTACTAGAAAAAATAACTTTATTTTTTACGAAAAAAGTTCTTTTTTTGAGAAGATCAATTCTGGCGATCCACTATTTTGTGACTGGTTGATTAAACAAAATAATCGTAGAATGCCCTGGGGCAATAGTCTAAAGGATTTTTTTTTAGACGTTCCAGTGAGCACCTGAGACTATACAATTTTTTTTTTAAATGAATTAAATATGTCAAAGGAATTTCGGAGTTAGAAAATACATTTTTGTTAATCTAACAATGCTATAAAAATAGATAAAATTTTTGACCGAGAAAACTCACAGAGAGTAATTTTAAGCCTACGGAAAGGGCATTTTTCGTTTGCATAAATGTTTATATAGAAATATAGTGCGTATCGCACTGTTATAGTATGAAATTATACCGGTGCGAATTTCAAATTTTAACGACAGTTAAATTCAAAAAACAAAGTTTGTATATCTTACAAGAAAATAAATAAACAATAAAAAAATTAAACATAAATTATTCGCCTGTCTACTTTTGTAGAATCTTCGGGTTCACAATCACCATTTGCATTATTCAGAAATGGCAGAAGCTTCTACAGCGTCAGAAGTTTTACAGACAATTGCGTCATTAACTTGTGGAGAATGTAGTTAAAAATTAACTAATATACTATTAATTAATTTTCAAATGTCTTTTAAACATTTTCCATTTTAAATATCACTTAATTTTCTAAAAATTCTTTATTTAATTATTAATTTCAAATTTTCAATACATTTTCACAAAAGCAAAACAGCTGATAAATACAAAACAGCTGATTGTTTGACACTTTTAACATTTTTACCCTAAGAAAAAGTGCGGGCAAAAAGAAGAAGACAATTACTCTCTCATCTCTGCTCTCATTTGCAAGTTTTTTGAGTATGGGCTATTTTGGACGAACGCGTTCACCCGCGTTGTAGTACGGGAACATAGCTATTATTATATATATTATATAAAACGGTTAAAATAACAAAACAAATATTTTTATATTGTATTTTTAGGGCTCTGTTGCTTGTTGGTTACCACTACAGAGACGAATTCAAATGGATGAAACTGGTTGGACTATATTACGCATATTATCACAACGTAACAATGATGAAGTAGCTAAGGAATTCGTGAAACTTAAATCTGAAATACGCCAAGAACCAATAATGGGTGCCTAACTCACGTTAAATAATATTATCGATAATATAAATAATAATTATAATAAAGACAGAACCTAACTAATCTATTAAATTATTTATATATACGACTTAATATCTCCTATCCCAGCAACCAACTAAATAATTTACTAAATGACTAACAAATTGTATATTATTTATTAAAATACAAACAAAAAATAGTTATTTTAAATTATTAACGAAATTAAAAGAAAACAAATTACATTTAGTTCTTTAATTATGTATTATTCAAATATTATACGCTCGTAAAATGTTCACTCAAAATAACCTTTACATATTGTATATACGTACCTGCATACAAATAATTTTGTATTTTTTATTTTTAATAATTTACGAGAAAAGAATCATCAATATAAAATTGAATTTTTCTTTTTATAATTGTAACAAAAATTAAAAATTCACAACAAATAAACTAAACATATTACTATTAATTGAAAAGGTATTACAAGTATTACAGTATATAAATATAGCGTAATATTTCCGTCAGCGTCTGGGCTAGTGCTTTTTTGCTATATCCGTCCGGTTCAATCCTCGGATTCAATAAAAGAACTTTCTTTGCGGCATCACTTTTTGGGTGATAATATCAAGGCTACATAATTTATAGGAAATTGTACTTGCCATTCGTTATAAAAATAAACTATGGGTATTTACGAGTTGATACGAGAATGCGAAATTGCAAAAGTGCGATCGATTTTTGCAGTATCGTGCAAACATCGCTTGAAAATTTCAACAATGCAACTTTCTTTATAGCTGACAAATGACAAAATTGTCAAGTTCTTAAAGTGAAAACATGCCGAAAAGAGGAATAAAAGGATTTCTAATTAAATTTTCCATAAAAAATGCTTTGCTGGAAATTGAAACTCCTACATTGGTAAGGAGTTTGTACATACATACATATAAAAGTGAGCCAAAAATGTTTGTGAGTTCCTATTTTTCTACAGAGAACGATAGCATGAAGGACCGGATAGAAGATAATATTTAGTTTAGCTCTATGACTATCTGTATGGAATACTTCTGTGCAGACGCGGGATACAACTTCATGTACCGAAATCTAAAACTTGGTCTTAAGAAATTTTCACCAATTCGACAATGATCGATTTCGGTAAATGCTTCGTTTCAGCAAAGAACAACTTGAATTTCTCACGTCATTGATAAGTGGCAGTGCTGAGTTTTAGCATCAGGATTCTATATTCTGCCTGTCCTCTAGCAACGAACCCTAGAAAGTATTTTGGTGAAAATCAGTGGATTGCAGGTGACTCATCATATTATTTGGCTAATACAGTTTTTACACCCTATGGAACCAATTCCAATGTCATGACACCAACACAACGTACATAATTTAATTTACGACACAGACTATATATCGCGTTAGAGCTGAGCACTGCATCGGTGTGCGAAAAGAGCGGTTTAGTAGCCTCAAAGAATTACGGCAACGACTTTCGGAAGAAAACAATAGAAAGTTCTGTTAACAGTGGATTTTAGTAGCGTACATTATCCACAATATCTTAATATCGGATGAAGACATGTCTGCATTTAATCTAGAAAATATGGAAGATATTGAAGAAGTTACCAAAATCACAGGCGAAATTGCATCTAGCAATAATAAAACGTAGCACATGGCATAAAACGCCCAGCTCTTCATAAGCTAATGTTTAAATTAAAATCATTCTCAATTCATTATATGTTTACGAGGAGCCCAAACAGGCAGGCTCTGCGACCTAAAAGATATTTTGTGCCAAATCATTCTCAATTATAAAAACACTAACTTGAAGCATTTTTATCCAATATAGACAACAAAATATAGACAATAGAGACAAATTTACAAATTTAATTATAAAAAAAAAAGTTTGTAATGAGAAAAAATGATGTGTTACATGTTACTTATCAATAAATAACGATATATGTAAATTTTATAAACAAAGAAAATGCTTTTAGTAAAGAGTATGCCCACTTTCGCCTTGATGACACTTCATATCCGAGAAGACATGCTAATATAAAGTTTTTTTATTTAATCTTCAGAAATCTTGTTGAATTAGAATTAGTCTTTTAATTTGGGCATAGTTAAGGGTTTATTTTGACGAATTTTTCGTTTAATAATAGCCCAAACGTTTTCAGTTGGATTCAAGAATATTTTCTCCAACATCACAGCTGGTGATTACACTCCAGACCATAACGTACGCTATACAGTAACTTGAGTGCTTGTGACATTGCTTAGACAAATGGTTTTGATTCAATGTGTCAACAATTTCAAATTCCAATTGAGTTCAAGTGACTTCAAAACCTCAAATGACTTCAAGCCACTCCAATTTAGTGCCGGTGGTTCGCATGCAATAGGAAATTGATGGATGAATAGTTCACCTAAATGGATAGCAATTTTATCTCTATCCATATGCGTCACACGTTTTTCGTTTTAAATCATACAAGTATTTTCGTCCTACTAAAATTCACAGTTACAAATTTTCAAAACAATCTGTATGGGATAAGGAATCTATATGTGGTTGTGAATCTGTATGGGGTTAGGAGAAATTATTTTATACTTTTTAGTCCATTTTAAAAACGTGGTATATTAAAATTTTTTTTTTATTTAAATTATTATTTTTTAATTTTTAAAGTAAATTTTGCAATCGATTCCATCGTTTTCCCTGTCACATAAACTGCCATTGAAGGCGCCATTTAAATCATCATATTCAATAACAAATCCTTTGCCAAACATAAGGATGTCGTGTTTTACAATATCAAGATTTCTGATCTCCAAATAGCCGCGATTATCAATTGGAAAAGCATCTGGTTGATTTCTAGTATCCCAATCAATCCATTCATAAAATCCATCGCCTTCAATCATGTTTTGATTTAAAACATTTGTGTCCCATTGGCTCGGTGATAAAATGGCAGCACGAATTAAATTTGCCACGACTATGACAAAACATTGGTGTCCAGAATGTCCGGATTGAAAGATTTCTCCATTTCCTTGATCCCAGGAAGCACATACGATTCGTGATGAATCATTAATTCGCATGTAGGCACAGCGAATTGTACCATCAGTAGTCTGGTCATCAGGCTCGTTTGGTCGTTGTTGCTGAGCTGGAATAACGCGGATGACATCCTGCGTATTTAATCGGGCAACTCGATTTACTCTAACATCCTTGTAGAGTGGGTTATTTGCAATAAGCCAATCAAGTGCTTTGTAGACACGATCCGGTGATATGTTATAATCTCTGGATACATTCAAGTTCTCTAGAGTTTCAGTCACTACAACAATTCCTATATCTGTGCTCGATCGAGGAAGCATTTCAGACAGCTTTTCGCTGACTTCAAAAATATCGAGAGCAAATAATGTTGCATGCCCTTTGAAACCATATTGACCAAATCTGCCTGGAAATTTGATTACTTTTACATACGGAATGATGCGCTGAAGCAAACGTCGTTTTGGTTCGGTTAGTACCGCAATTTCACTAGGAATATCACCTGGAAGCAAGTTATTCCATTATGCCTTGGATGGAGCATGACTCTTTGAGCTCTTCAAGTGCGTATTGCATCGATGGCAAAAAAGCAAACCATTTTTCGCGGTAAGTTCCGATGGCTTTGTCGAAGCTAAACGATATTGCACTACTTGATTGGAGTAGCATTTTTTCTGGCAGATATCACAGCACTTATCGCAGAAAGTTGTTATGGTTGTGTAAAAATCTGCCTCATCAACTACTCGTTGAGCATAGGCCTCACGTTGACGTTGTAGTTTTGCTTCATGTTCCTGACTTGTCTCTCCAGCTGTAAATTCAGAGTGTCTCAAACGACGTGATTGCAGTCGACAGCTATGCTCATTGGCTGTTTCGAATGCTCTTCTTTAGCATGTCGTTCTGCGTCATGGGCAAGTCGAGAAATATGCTCATCGGGTGTTTCGATTGCTCTTCCTTGAACATGTCGTTCCGCATCATGTGCAAGTCGAGAAATGTGCTTATCGGCTGCTTCATTTTCTCTTGCTTGATCATGTCGTTCCGCGTCATGGGTGAGTCGAAAGATACGCTCCTCAGCTCCTTCATTTTTTCTTGCTTGAGCATGTCGTTCCGCGTCATGGGTGAGTCGAAAGATACGCTCCTCGGTTGCTTCATTTTCTCTTGCTTGGACATGTCGATCCGCATCATGTACAAGTCGAGAGATGTGCTCATCAGTTGCTTCATTTGCTCTTCCTTGAGCGCGTCGTTCCGCATCAATTGCAAGTCGAGAGATGCGCTCATCGGTTGCTTCATTAGCTTTTGCTTGAGCATGTCGTTTCGCGTCATTGGTTAGTCGAAAGATATGCTCATCCGCTGTTTCATTTAATCTTGCTTGAGTCATTTGTTCTGTTGCCTTTGCTCGTTCAACATTGCGCTGCTTTTCTTGAAATTCTTCAGCGCGCTTACGCCGTTTGGCTAATTTTACAGACTTACCTGGTTCCAATTCCTGTTGAACCTTCTTTTGTCGTTTTTGCTTCTCTTTCTCCAGACGTCGCTTGCGTTGGGTGGCTGTTTCCTTGGCCATCGTAGAAATTGTCACACACAAATGCACTATTTATATTAATTAGCGTTTTTCTGTCTTAATAAAGACAAGTTGATAACTCAATTCGTAAAAATTGTCACACACAAATACAGTATTTATATTAATTACCGTTTAAAATTGAGTATTTATATAAATTTTATGTATTCTTCCGTTTTTCTGTCTTAATAAAGACAAGTTGATAACTCAATTAACGGTATTTGTGCTTTTTTCACAAAAGAGAGACATAAAATCGCTTACACACTTAAATTTTCAAACCGTTAAAGCTTTGATCATAATAAAATGAACAAACATACAAACGTACACTCGTTCAATGCAATGTTGCAGTGTAGATAGTGAGTATTTTTGTTTCTTCTTATAAACCTAATATTTTTATAAAATACTCCTGATGTTTATTGAAAACAAATTATTATGCACGAAAACACGTTTATCAACACGTTTTCGATATCCAGAGGAAGTGGTCTTCTTTATTTCCTTATTGCAGGGTAGTATTTTTTAGTACTTAGAAATACATTCATTATACAGAGGTGTATTGGTCATTGCACATAATCATTTCTACAGAGTTGTATTAATTGATGTTTTTTTTTTTAACAAATGATAATAAGTACCTAAATCAATTTCATAAATAAGTTTTTATTCCATTTGATTCATTTATTTAGGAAATATGAAAAGAAATAATATTACTAAAATAGAAGCTACGAAAATGTGTATGTACAAAAGCTTTTTTCGCTTGTGCATATCAAAGAGTATAGATTATAAGAGTTCATAGTTCGCCCTTTGTGTTGCTAAACATTTAAACTCAGACCAGCAATGCGCTCTTGTTGAAATTGGAACAAAGAAACTTTTTCTACGCAGCGAGGTGCATGTAAAAATGCACAAGAAGGATAATTTATTACAGTTTATAAGATATAAAATATGAAAAGTTCCAACATTTTAGCTAAATATATTCATTCAAATAAAATATTTCAACATTTAACTTAAATATACTTATTAACATACATATATTTAGGAAAAATGTTGAAAATAGTAATATTTCTTCGCAATTTGATTTCATGAAATCAGTAGAAAAAGATTTAAAAGTACTTATATAAAATTCATAAAATCAAAACAAAACGTTTACATATTTGTATATAAAGAATATATAAATATTGTAACTGTTATTTGCGAAAAGAAATGTTAAATATTTATTTCATCGAACACGTCATCCATTCATACATTTTATCTGCTAAATGTGTTGACAACCGCCGCTGTTACACCATCGGTATTGAATGTGGTTGCTGTTTCTACGTTTTTTGTTTTCAATTTCAACAAGAACGAATTACGACCTGTTTACAATCTATACTTTTTGATATCAGCAAAATAAATACAAAAATAGTTTGTTTGCATGTTATCGTAGCAGCAGAATATGAAATTTAACATGTACAAAAGAATAACACTGCATCTCATGTTAAAATCTGATTTTAACAGAAGAGCAAAGCAAAGAATAAGAAGTAGAGATGTGTTTTTGTTGTTTTCTCGATAGTTGATAAAAATAAGCCATTATAGAATTTCAAATTTAGCATTTACATTGCACCTTGTTTTTTTTTTAAATTGTACCTCGTTGTGATTCTACATTTTGAAACAGAAATGAAATTTCTTCTTGTATGTATTTGGCATTTGCCAAAGAATTTGGCAAATGCCAAATACATAGTAAGAAGATTTGTTGTTATGGATGTAAAAATGTACAAGAAGAATAATTTATTTATATATTAAAATTTAAAATACGAAAATTTCTAACATTTTAGCTAAATATACTTATTTACATACATATATTTAGGTAAAATGTTGAAAATAGTGATAATATTTCTTCGCATTTTGATTTCATGAAATCAGTAGAAAAAGATTTCAAAGTACTTATATAAAATTCATAAAATCAAAACAAAACGTTTACATATTTGTATATAAAGAATATATAAATACTGTAAATGTTGAAAGTTATTTGCTAAAAGAAATGTTAAATATTTATTTCATCAAACACGTTAAACTCATCCATTCATACATTTTTGTCTGCTGGATGTGTTGACAACCGTCGCTGTCACTCCATCGGTATTGCACCTCGCTGCTGTTTCTACGATTTTTTGTTTCGATTCCAGCAAGAGCAAATTGCGATCTCGTTACAATCTATACTCTTTATAACCGGAGCAAAACGAAAAGAAAAGAATTTGTGTATGTATACACATATACATATATTCTACTCCCGCTAAAGCAATGATTTTAACAACGATTAATTCAATGCTTTGATCTATGAAAAAAATTGAAAAACTTCCGATACTAATATTTTAAATATTATTATATTTATATATATTTTAATAATTTCATATTACATTGTCTTCCAGTTCTGAACTATATTTAAAGTTTCAAGTCTCTAGCTCATCGGGAAGTTAGTTTAAAATCGATTGCAAAATTTGTACCGAACAGACTGACAGACAGACACCATTGAAAGCGAGTTGATATAAACGTGGTAATAACTGTAAATGCGAAAACATAACGTAGTAAAGGAAAATCTATGAAAAAATTTTAGATCGCCTTTTTTTTTGAGCGCGAGAGTACATACAGACAAATAAACTAAAATAAATAAAAGGCACAATTTTTCATTTGGCAAAAATTAATAAGGTCTTAAAAACAAACACATATGTATACACACATACACATAATACATAGGTTTGGCATATTTTTGTATTTTAGATCCAAATCATATTTTGGAGTTCGCTAATTTTTTTCAATTTCCCGTTTGGCCAATCACTCACTTTTCTCTAGCTCCAACATTCTCAATCCCTCATCCTTTTCTATTTTTTTCCTTTTCAGCTCAACTTATTTCCTTAATTCTTTCTCCGTCTGAAATTTTGATTTATTAAACTCAAATTCTTTCCCAAACTTAACCTCTCCAAATTTTATCCGAAATCGCTGATTTTCATTTCTTCCCTCTTTGCTCTGAGTTAATGCCGGAATGGTGTCCTTTGGAGGTGCCCTTTCCAATTTATTTGCAAAAGTTCTTACTGTTGCAGAGTGGTTTGCTGACTGCCGAGTGCTTTCTTCTGATCCGGCATCTTGTGATAACAAGCTATAGCTCAAGTCGACTTACTCGTTAGCAACATCAAAAGTCGATTAGAGGATTCAACTGTCATGTCTGAGTCGAATACCTCGATTACTGCTGCTTGGTTATTTCCAAACACCTCTTTATGGTCGAAGAGGATACATTTTCATCAGCTTCTCTGAAAGTAATCAAAAATTTTGTCATCTCACAAAAGCAAATCTGCGTTTACTACCTTGGACGGTATTAATTCCGTTTTGGGTATATTCATCCAATATCCCAGCCCCTGTTGCTTTCCGTCACTTTTCAGCTTTTCCGAAACACGTTTTCAAATAACGGACTTTCGATTTAATCAAATCTCACATCGCGTCGATATGTGTGCGGTCTAAAAACTTTTTATAGTAAATTTGTGCAGTGGGTTGTTAACATGTAGAATTTATTGGTTTTATTTTATGTATGTGCACACAAAATAAAAAGATTACCCCGAAGTTTCTGTTATCTCCAACATAAACGATTATTTTCTATATATCTTTATCCGACCACTTCTTTATTTCCCTTGATTTTATTTTGGTTTCCTTTGTTTTTCTTTTTATTACAACAAAGCAGCGAAAGTATGTATTCGCAGTGTTACCACCTCATTTCGAAATTATGTCAAATTCTTAAACTTTTACATTAAACTCAAACTTTTCTTGAATTTATACAGGTGGCAATAATGTTTTAAAAATAAAAAGCAAAAATCAGCTATTTCGCACAACGCTTTTACATTTACGCACTAGGGGTGCGATTCTGTAACTCGTTTGCAACAATTTTATACCGCATTACTCTCGACCTTGTACAAACTATTATTAGCGAAATCAGGAAGGAACTAAAAGGACACCGAATTACTTCATTATCTGCGGAAAAGCAAGTAAAAATTTGTAGAAAACTAGCTGACATAGCAAACTTTGTTATGCCCAATTTATGTAATTTGTTTTTCTTAGATAGGGCATGTATCCATATGGACACGTTAGGAGAATTCGGGTTAATAAAAAAAAAAAATTTTCTATGTAGCCAATATAAATTTTGAAATTGAACTAAATTGGACCATAAATAAAACTTATTAAAATATCTAGCGCCACCTACCGCGTTCATTTTTTGCAAAAATATTTTTTTTGCATGTAATTAACATTTATTTTAAATATGAGCTAAGTCGGACCATAAATACAATTTATCCAAATATCTCGACGTCAGCGTCACCTAGAGAGTCCAAAAAAGAACTAAACCAACCTTAACAATAAATAAATATATGATGTGAATATGGCTTTGATATTGCATACATACACACAAACGATTTTATATATTAAGACATTGTATGGAAATCAAACTAAAAAAAAATTTATAAGTGTTTGCTGCTTCACGCTAGATGCTACTAGCGGTCAGTGGATGAGCAGTGGGGAATTTCGATGAGCCAGCCGTTGATATGTCGAAGCATCCATAGGGTAACAGACGCAATCAACAAGAAATTATACGGGAGTATGCTCATTTCCCCATGACTCCAACAGAGCGACATGCTGCCAAAGCTAAATTTATGCCCACGCACAGTCCTTTCGAACGTGTGATCGGTGCAATTGACTGCAGCCATATTGCTTGTTGTATGGATTGTGTGGTCCTGTGTAAACTAAGATACGAAAGTTTTTATTCCATTTGACTAATCCTATACAATGTTGTACCTTAAAGTAGTAAATATATTTAATACTAAATATACGCTATAACAACTCTCTTCAAATTCAAATCTGGAAATTCCTTATGCTAACATTAATTCTATAGTTAGGAGTACTTTGCAATTCAGTATGGATAGTCAAACCATAACATTATAATTCAAAATTAGTTCACAAAAGTCATAAACTCAGAATTTAGGTATATATACTAGTATACTTAAAAGAGTTATAAAATCAAAGAAATAATCATTATAATAATAGCAGTCCATTAAAATCCAGAATACTATAATGCCAGTACTATAAAAGACGTGTTTTCTTTTTTACTGGCATTATAATACTGAAGTCCTGCAGGTGTCTTTCGCTCACGACCAGATCGGCGCATCGTATTTTCGATAGGATTTGAAATGCAAACATTTTAATGACACTCCGATTGTGGTTTCGCTGGTATCTTTTGTGGGTACTCTGGTTGCGGTGTCGTCGATTGTATAATTCGGAGATGAATTATATTAGAATTAGTTATATTGAAATGAGAGCACTTTGGAAATTCGGTTTTAAATTATAAATTGTTTATTAGGATGGAAATAGAAAATTTAAATTATACAAAAATAGAAAATTATGGAAGATAGCGACCGGCACTTGAGAGATATTCATAAGAATAGGAAATATAATATAGAAAAGGATAGAACGGGAGAATTGAGTAGGAAGAGAAACTGAGAATAGAAATAGAAAAAAAAGTGTTGGGAAAGGGTCCAAACATAGAAAAAAATAGAATATAAATTAAGAAGTAGTGGCTTAAACATCCCGGCCCCCTTGCACGGGTGCAACATCAACATATCCTGTAGGCGTTGTAAGAAGCTGTCGGCGGTGGATTGCCGACGAGGTGCCTGAGTTCTGGTTTTGGCTACTCTTCCGGTCTTCGCACGCTTCTTCGATGGTACGGGCCTGGACATCGGATGGATGAGAGTGAGGCGTGAGTGGTAACCAGGCAATTGAGGCAGTATTCGTGTGGCCTGGCCGCTATCGCTCGCTTGTTCGGGGTCATCGCTAGGGAGCCGCGACAGAATCGCAACGAATGATAGCGGAAGCATAACCTGCACTGCCGAGCGTTTATGAGCGAAACATGTTGAGCCGCGAGAGATGCGGCTGCAGGCTAGGCCTGCTGTATCGCAAGAGCTGCATCTGCAGATTGTATCTTCGGAGGACTTAAGTTTCAGGCGAGGAATGAAATATTCTTGCCTAACTATACGAAGCATGAGATTGACTTCGGCATGGAGCAATAGACCATGGAGAAGATCTAGATAGCCAGTGCAGAAGCGAGAATTCTCAGGAATGATTATTGGATGGCGTTCGTTATAGCTAAGGGCAGCATGAGCGAGACTACCATTCATTCTCAGGATATTCTGCTTATCCAGGAAAGGATTGAGGACGAGAAGAGGGCTTTTCTTCGCAATAGGTTTGTCATCGAGTAATGATATTCTTTCTTGTGGATAATAGCGAGATTGAGCCAAGAGTATGAGACGTATCTTCACAAATTGAATTTCGGCATGAAGGATAGAGCTTGAAGCTGGGACATTAGCATTGCTAACCTTTGCCTTCGCATTATGGAAAAAGCGATAAACATATGTCAACATACTAAGAGCTCGAGGAAATGAGGAGAACCGATCGAGGATGTCGATCCCCTTATCCACAACGTGGTAGGACTCCACTTTAGGTTGCTCTAGTAATGTTGCATTTCGGGGAGTGGATCTCGGCCAACAATCGGACCGGACTGAAGTGAGCAGAACAGCTCCACGCAACTCTAAGCGCGGAAGGCTTACAGTTCTTATGGGTGCTACTTTTCCTTTAGCAACTAAGAGATGTGTTGAGGAAGAAGTTCGGAGATAGAGAGTGGCACAATACGCTTTCTCTGAAGCGTCACAAAATCCGTGGATTTGGGTTTGTTGCTTGGGTGAGAACCCGACCCATCGAGGGATTTCGATGTTGGTAACCGCTGGGAGATGTTCTGCGAATTGAATCCACCTGGAAAGAGATCCAGGCTTCACACATTCTCCCTGTCAGCTCCATCTAACCACAACTCCTGCAATAACATCTTGGCTTGAATCATAATTGGAGAAAGCCATCCTGCCGGGTCGAAAAGTTTCGCGACTGAAGAGAGAATTTGCCGCTTTGTGACCCCATTCGCCGATGAAATTGGTGAAATGGTATAGGAAAAAGTGTCGGAGAGAGCATTCCAACGAATTCCGAGAGTTTTCGTGGAACTTGCACTTTGAAACCGTAGAAAATCGGAATCCAAGAGATCTCCAACTGGAATTTTTTCTAATATGGCAGGAGGAAATCCAGCGGAACCAAGACAATGAATTACTTGGGAAAGTGATTCGATAGCAGAATCTACATCATGACCTCCAGAGAGGATGTCATCGACGTAGGTGTTTTCAGTTAGAATTTTTGCCGCTAGAGGACATTGCTTTTGTGAATCTTTCGCCAACTGATGGAGAGTTCTGATGGCTAGATACGGAGCACAATTAACTCCAAACGTCACCGTTTTGAGTTTGAAATCCTGAATAGGAGCATTCAGTGAGCTGCGAAAGAGAATTCGCTGGAAATCTTGATCATCTTTATGAACCAAAATTTGCCTATACATCTTCTGCATATCTCCATTGAAAACGAATCGGAATATCCGCCATTGGAGAATGAGAAGCATGAGGTCTGGTTGAAGAGTAGGGCCAGTGTAGAGAACATCGTTCAGAGAGTTTCCTGAACTAGTAGCCTTTGAAGCATTGAAAACTACACGAACTTTGGTGGTTACCTTTTCAGGTCGAATTACCGCGTGGTGTGGTAAATAAAATGAGAAGTATTTTCCATGGGACACTATTTCATGAGAATGAATTAGTTCCATATGATCGAGGGTGAGATATTCCTCTACTACTTCATCATATACGTTTTTCAGATCACCCTTTTTTTTTGCAAATTGCGCTCCATTCCAAGAAATTGTTGGAGTGCGGTAGTCCTTGAATGACCTAATGCTAAAGTTTTGGGAAAACTTTCCTTCAATGGCAATCTGACAACGTATCGACCATCGGAATTTCGTGTTGTTGTGGAATTGTACAAATCCTCACAAGCTTGATCTTCAGGCGAGAGTGGAAGAGCTTGAGGGATTTCTTCTTGATCCCAAAATTGTTTTAGTTGAGAACTAAGCAATTCATTGGAGATTGGTTCTACTTGTGTCGAGTAAGAAGACACTTGTTCTCTCACTGAACCACTTAAGATCCAGCCAAATATTGTATTCTGGGCTAAGAGATTACCACAGATATTCTTTTGTAATCCTTCTAAAATGATTTGTGGGAGTAAATCACTTCCGATTACTAAATCAATTTGCGCGGAAATATGGCAATTTGAATCAGCAAGATCTAACTTAGCGAGTTGCTGCCAATTAAATCTTCTTATGGGGAAATTGGGAAGAAGCTTAGTCAATTGAGATAAGACTATCGCTCGAGCATTTATCCTTTTGTTAGTTTTGGGAGAAACTATTGTAAAAGAACAAAGTCGGTTGGAATTTTGAATAATTCCACCTCCCATCCCTGAAATTTCGAACCAGGACTGTTCGGTTGGAAGACGAATTCGCTTCTGAACTTTTGAAGAAATAAAAGTTCTTTGTGACCCTTGGTCAATTAATGCACGGACTTTGAATAATTCCCCCAAATATTCAATGGAAACCATTGCTGTGGGAAGTAAGACCGTGTCTTCATTATTTGAATGTAGCGCTTGGATCTGCGCTGTATTTGAGGAACAGGGGCGTTCTTCATTTTCTTGCAACTGAGAAGTTGCAGTTGTCGCATGAGTTGTTGTCGTCTGGGATCGACTACTGGGTTGTGGAGCTTGTGTTCTTGTCGTAAAGTGAAGCATGGAATGATGCTTTCTTTGACAATATACACATGAGAAATTACTCATACAGTCCTTTTTTAAATGTGTGAAAGCGAGACAGTTTTCACATAAATTATTTTCTTTTACAAATTTTATTCGGTCGTATACCGAAAGTTTTTTAAATTTGGGACAACCTTTCATGGCATGAGAGACATTGCATAAGCGACATATAAATGTCCTCTTGGGTTCAGCCACGAAAGTATGAATTTGGCTTATTGCCTTCTTTTGAGGAGAAAATTGGTTATTTAGATTTGGCTTTGGTTTGTTTGGATGAATTCTGTTGAGTCGTTCTACTACTTCGTATCTACTCGTCAGGAAATCATCTAGCTGTGACCAGAGAGGTAGGTCTTTTCGGGATTTAAGAAATTGTTCCCACAGCGATAATGTTTCCTGCGGTAGTTTTGTAGAACATATATAAACTAGGATGGGATCCCAGTTTTCTGTGGAAACGTCTTGAGAGGCTAAGACACACAGACAATTATTTATTGTCATTTGAAGTTTTTGTATTGCTTCACTATTCTCGGAATGAATAGTTGGCAAAGTTAGTAGTGCTTCTATTTGGTTATCGACTAGAATACGCTTATTCTCATAATGAGCTTTCAAGGCTTCCCATGCGAGAGAGAAGTTTTCGTTACTTAAAGGAAATTGTTTCACGATGGCTCCAGCTTTTCCTTGCGTTTTATACCTGAGATGGTATAATTTCTGAGCGGAAGTCAGTTTTGGATAGTTAATATAAACGGCTGTGAAAAGGTCGGAAGGCCGGCCATTCTTCATAACCACCAGAAAAATTTTCTGTATCGCAAGGAGGAACTTGCAAGCATGGCATGTTGGAAATACTTGCTTGCTCTTGTGATTGTTCCTTACTAGATGCTGAACTTGAAGTCGGAGGAGGTTGAAGTAATTTCAACTGATCTTCTATTCTTGTCATGTCTTCGAAATTGTCTTGACAAAGACAATATTTATTTGAAGTTATATATAAACAGGTTAATGAACAAATGTAGTCATCACAACAACAATGTGTACAGAGACGGGCAAATCAGACGGCCGTTTCGGAATCCGCCACAATTCCTCATCAGTGATCTTAGTGGTAGTTCTTAATCTTTCAATATCCTATATAAGCTACTAATATTTGAAATCATAACCCAGAATTATGGATTTGATTCCAAATATCTTCACTGAATAGAGATATTGAAAGAAACTACCACTACCGTTCTATACACTTATGTTGTTGTTTTTTTCCCATCGTAGCTAGTCTGCATAACAGTTCGTTATTTGAAAGTCTAGTACATGGGAGAGTGTGTGTGTGTGTGAGAAAATGATTCTAGGTGTCATTTTTTCTGAACGGTCCCCATTCGATCAGTTCATGATAGTTTTTTAGGAGACTATGAAAATTAAATCTAGAGATTAATTTTCAAAGTCATGACTTAAGTTCATGTAAATTTCGTTATTTGAAGTTATATATAAACAGGTTAATGAACAAATGTAGTCATCACAACAACAATGTGTACAGAGACGGGCAAATCAGACGGCCGTTTCGGAATCCGCCACAATTCCTCATCAGTGATCTTAGTGGTAGTTCTTAATCTTTCAATATCCTATATAAGCTACTAATATTTGAAATCATAACCCAGAATTATGGATTTGATTCCAAATATCTTCACTAAATAGAGATATTGAAAGAAACTACCACTACCGTTCTATACACTTATGTTGTTGTTTTTTTCCCATCGTAGCTAGTCTGCATAACAGTTCGTTATTTGAAAGTCTAGTACATGGGAGAGTGTGTGTGTGTGTGAGAAAATGATTCTAGATGGGAAAAAAAACAACAACATAAGTGTATAGAACGGTAGTGGTA